>VKOC01002380.1:0-60253 GCA_009364415.1 Spea multiplicata | reverse complement strand
ATATATATATATAATATAGGTCTGTGTGTGTGTGTAATCTCATCCACTCCATACCGTGTACCCTTATAGCAGAAATAAAATGTCACCCTAGCCCTCACCGCTAGCATGCTGAGAGGACATGAAGTGAAGAGCCAGCTGACGCTGCTCTATGATCCTGTTAAGACCAGGGTAGAGTTCCAGCAGGTGATTGACAGATGTGGTGGAGTAAACTCACCTTCTTCTGCTCCTCCCCCTGCTGCTGGCTTGCCTTTGCGCTGCAGTTAAAGCAATATTACGGTAGTTTTCAATTGGCTTTGACAGCATACACTACCCGTCACCTGGAATAGCTGCCCTTACTATCAGATGTAGTATATGTGCCGTGCAAGGTAAACGCACAGTCCCAATCTAACTGCTTTCACCAATGTTTGCTGCCTCGTCAGTCACCACCACTTCCACTGCTGTGCCTTCTTGCGGTCCAATCCACTGCACCAGCTGCCAAAATGTGAGCCGATGTGTGGTGCTCATCAACATTGACTATATTCTTTTCTAGTTGGGCACAAGGTGGAGTTAGGTTCACTCCTGGAGCAAGACTAGACCTTCCCTCTTCTTGCTTATGTTCTTCCAGACCAAAATTAGAGGTACTGCTACAAACTAAAGGTGGTGTTTTCTGCACTACACTATAGACACTTGCAGTATGGTAGATGAGCATCAATCTCAGCCTCAACACTGTAACGGTCACTCACTGTCTGACACTCCAACTCGGTCTGACAAGTTAAAATGGCATCAGCACACATATTTCTAATGCTGGAAAGCCCCCTCACAGGTTGTTGAGACCATCAATTACAGCCATAACCCACCAATGATACCAATGAACCCCAATTTTTGGTTATTTCTTCCTGTGTGTCATTTATATATACACCCTCCTATACACAGCCTCTTGCCATTTTACCTCCTCAAAGAGCGCCAAGACAGGTTGTAATGGCAGATATTCTGCAGTTTGTTTTATTGGGAACCCAACTAGTTATCACAGATTCCTATAAACACACATAACTGGCAACTTTCCCAGATTCTAAGCCTACCTCCCCATAAAAGTGGCGAGTGTGGTTACAGTTTAAAAAAAAGGTATGAAAAGCATAATGTGTTTATTAACTATGCAATGAATAACAAGTGAAACATCATCTTGGATAAATTTATTTCATAATTTTTATATAAACAGTTAATTGTTGAATAATTTACACTCAGCATGTTTCCGTTTAATAGTCAAAGATATTTTTTGTACATGACTTTTAGCTCTAATATGAAAACATTGAAAAAATAAACCAAGCTTTTTTGTGTCATTTTGTTTTTACAACTTTTTTGCTATTTTTTCTTTTGTATATCTACTAATATATATTTTTTCACAAACCATGGCACATAGGATATTCATCTATCTATGATATGATTGTGTGTGCATGCGCACACCCACACACAGTTATACTTATAGATAGATCTAGATTATTTTTTTTTGATCCATAAATTTAATGTCAACATCTCCCCTGCCAGAGATTTTGGGTTGGGGAATACAGATTTCCTCTACTGGCAGGTTCATGAGGTATTTAATGTGGCTAGGAAAAGGAAGGGGGCAAAGAGCACTTTTCAAGGATTGAGCACAAAAGCAGCAAAACAAAAAAGAACCTCTTCATTACATAAAAAAGTGGAAAAGGTTCTACACAAAGTGACATTAAAATAATTATAAGTGGCAGGAACACTGAAGAATTTTAGTAACTATTACGCACTCGAAAATAAAATATAGCATTATATAAAATTATCCCAAAATCCTAGCGTATACTTGTCTGTGTGAACATAAAGGGCATTTATCCCGCAATCTTTTTTCTAAGTATCAGTGTGTTTGTTCCAACTATCTTTCTGCAAACATAAGTAAAATGTTCTTTTTAATGGCTGCTTCCTGGTGTTAGCCAGGTATCTAGCCTGGCTTTGGGGGACACTTTTACGGGTGCCCAATGTAGTCTCGCCTTCTATTTCACAGCTGTGTAAGCTTGGCTAGGTTACCAGATAATAATGGAGGGGGCAAGCAAGCATTTCACAAAGGAACCCTTTACAGCTAAGAGGGTGGCATAAAATATTTTAATGGCTCAAGACTGTTAAAAGGACAGTAATAAGTGTGCATGGCCAGCCACAGAGGATGCTTTTCATAATGTTTTCCTCCATTAGTGACATCATTCACAGTTAAACCGTCCTACCAGCCACTCCTGCCAAACTGAAAGGGACAGAGCTAAGGAGTTTTATATGTATGGAGAGGTGGACCAAAAGGCAACAAAGTGCGGTCTTAAATCAATTTTCTAGCGGCTGCTACACGCATTTGCATGTAAATAGTGAAATCTTCTTTGATAGGTAGTATATTCATTCATTGGCTCCGTAGGATCTCTAGGAGTAAGCATGAGTGTCAGAACAGCAATGGATTGCAGTTTTGGGAAACCTGGACAGTGTTGTTCACCCAGATACACTAGATACAAGAGTATTTCTAATGCAGCTGATTTGTGGGACTGCACTAGAACTGATCTAGAACAAACTCATTCTAACTTCCCAGACATTATTACCACTCTAGAATGTTTCATTTGCCAATAATTTGCAGGGTGAGCCCTGCTCACATTTAAAAACACAACATAAATTTGGATTTTGAAAGGGTTAGTGGCAGCTCCCTCTGAAGCGCAGGATAGCATTATTTAGTTTGCCACCAACAGATGTAAATGGCTTAATGTTACATCTACTATAAAACTAACCTTAAGGGAGGAAGCAACAACATATATCATAAGGTGCTATTTAAATACACAGATTTATCAGGACAGGAGAGAGAGGGAACATGTTCATTTAAAAATAAAAATCCATTCTGAGGGACTGTAAAGAGGCTATTAATACAAAAATTTGGACTTATCACTCACAGTAAAAAAAAAAAAATGTAGAACAAAACAAAAACATAGTCCATTGCTTGGGGTGGTAATAAAAATGTTTAAATAAAATTTTACATTTATCAGAGAAAAAAAAAATTGGGTCTACAGCTAAGGCTCATTACAGCAGATGAGGAATTAGCATATACTGAATAACCCTTTTTACGGATAAGTAGGTGAAGCAGTAAGCGGTTAAACTCATGCCAAGCACCTTGCACTCGTAACAAAGTAGTTATTTCAAATTTCAAAAGGACCTCCGCCTAACAAGGATAACATTGACAAGTTTGATTAAGGATCCAAGAGGTAATCTTTACTTTTTTTCTCAAAAAGAAAAAACCTAATAAGATAATATCAACCATCACAAAAAATGAAAATTATATTCACATTATACTTAAACACAAGCAATTAACATAAATCTGCAGAAGAGCTTCTCCTAGGGTGATCCCTGCCAATGACTCCTAAAGAATAAAGCAGCAGTACTGAAAATTAAAATACCCCACAAAAACAAGGCCTTGATTATACAATTCTGATTTTAACAGTAAAATAAAAAAAAATTCTAAAAAGAGTAAGGAGCTTCACTGATAGACTGTAGTACACTTGATACGTTCTTTATTTCAGTCCACCACTGGTCATTGGGAACATGAGTCTACCAAATCAGTCATTTAGCACTGCCACAGTGTCAGGCCACATCTCAGACAATATTAATAAGAGAAAGTGCATTTTAAACTATATACAGACACACACATATATATATAATATATATATATATATATATTATACATACATACACACACACACACACACATATACATATATATGTTGTTTGAAACCGATGAAGTACTGCTGCATGGGAAATCACTACAATTCCATTTTGGAAGAGGTTCCAGGATGTGGTGCATGCACACTACCCCATCTTTGCACACAGACATTTCAAGAGCTAAGAAGATTACACTGTGTGTCATGGTATAGTTAAATATACAAGAATAAAAAAGCAGTCAGAGTAAGAATAAAAAAAGGAACCAAAGGTCTATATAATAACAATCGTTGAAACCAAGAAAACTTAAGTTTTATACGTACATATATAAAACCTCACGTGGTTTTCATTTATAATCAGTTGTTATTTGCACGGCCATTCGTAACTGTACTTCGGGTGCTGTATATATTAATGACTTTCTCACAGTAATGTAAAGTCTGGGATCACTTGAAGAGGTTTTTTTAGTAATGGCACAAAACTGAATCCACAGATATCTACTGACTTTTTTTCCTCTCTTGAGGCTGCTTGAACAATCTCTGTGTGATAATAGCCTTGCTATTAATGCACTTTGGGATAGGGGACAGCTAGAGAGAGACAACTCACGGAAAACCGCAGACTAAAAAACACCATGGAACCTGGTAATCAACCTCATAAGAAGTTTATGACATAGCGCAAAATATAAAAATATCTATTTTCCCTACTAATAGACCTCATTTGAATGGGGAAAATCACAGGAAAGATACCAGCTAGGGAAAGAAAAAAAACAACATTTTCTATTCAGCACAAGCAGGTTGTATATAGTGATTGTGATAAAAGTCATACTGGTCTTGGAATCATTACAGGTTTTTAAAAAGTGAGCCAGATCCAATAACACAAAACATGTGTTTCACTCAGGTAACTAGCTCAGTGAGGTCACCGGAATTAAAGTCCGCATGGGAGAAAAAGTATTACAAATTCTTGCTTTGGAGAAGAAATTAGTAGGTCACTGAACCAGGCATAAGCGGAGCAAACACTTTGCTGGACAATGGCAGAATTGTCAACTAAGATGCCGCACAAAATGAAGGATCTTGTTAGCTAGTAACTAGTTACTTGTTACTAGGAAGTCATTACTGGTGATGCTATCTTTCCTCCGGATATTGTTTGGGTTTTTCTTTTTAAGATTTCAGGGTGAAATTATGAATTACCTATTCATAAGAAAATAAAACAACAACTCTGAAAAATAGACACCATCTGACCAACAGTGTTTCATGCCGGAGTGCTCACAGCCTAAATAAATTGCTCTCAAACTGCCCCCAACCCTTTATTTAGTTCCCCTCCCTGATATGGATCAACTACGAAAATCCCAAGGTGTGTTAATTGAACCCCTACTCTTCCAAAAGGGTTACACCCTATTTATAAAAAGGTACATTGAGGTAGATAGTGTGCTAACACAAAACACAAAACATATTAAAATAAAATTAAAATTCCTACAACTCCTTAAAGCCATTAATTAAAAAAAATTTAAAATGTACATGTGTTTAACATATATATATATATATATATATATGAACAAAATAATTTGTTACTATGATAGCTAATTAAGTGTCTGTACAGTGATGCTCATTATATTAAAATAAATACAATTCTCATAATAAGAAAAATCTCTTGAATTTCAAAAAAGACAATATATATATATTTCCCCCGTACCATTTCCCCCTATATCTGTAGTGTTTTCTAGAATTTCTGAGTAAAGATTATCAGTTTATTTTCTCTATGACTGTCCTGATGCCAGCTAGAATTTTTCAGGTGAAACGAGAGGTAAAATGGAAGGAGTAATGGGAAAAAAAGACAGGAAAAGATTTGGACTTGCACTTTAGAAGATTGAGGAGTGTCACCAAAAGTACACGTGTGATAAAGAAGGCCAGTCAGAAGCCACGAAGGACAAAATAATTGTCTATGATGATATGATGTATTTTGATATCTGCAGGCATCATGTGCTGATCATATGCATTATTATTATTATTACTTAAATGGCATTCGCTAACCCACGCTGCTCTTTCAATGAAAAACAGAAGTTTGGCCTCCCCTTAATGCATCTCCTTTATTACTGATGCATCCATGTGACTGTGAGGATGGGGACGAATAGAAATAATTAAAATACTTGCACCACAAGGAGTGAAAGTTAATATGCCGAGTGAATTTAAGTGCGTTTAGCATAGATTAGAACACTTTGCAAACCTTCCAGGTTTTGCCTGAAACAAAAGAAAATGAGTAGACTAGATGGGCCAAAAGATTCTCATCTGCAAACGCATTCTGTTTGCATGCCTAAACAGTATAATAGGGCCAAAAGATTCTCATCACTGGAAATATTAATCAAGGATTGAACACAATACATTGTATTTGCACAGGATCTATACACGTGGGAAATGCTAGGCCCTTTAACTTGCAGTGAATAAATAATGAATGAAGCTTTTGGCGGCATCATTGGGCCCCTGGGCATCGGGAGTTTGCACCAGCTATGGTAACCGTAGTTACAGCTCTCTGTACACATTCTGGACGAGAAAAGGTTACAGACACGCACCATTCTGAGAAAGAGCCCACCAAAACAAATACGGGACCTAGTTACATATTGTGCTACATCTGTTTTACATGAAAAGACTTTTTTTTTTCTTTGCCATCACTCTCTCTTTTTGACTAGAACCATCAAATGTGTAACATATACCCAGCCACACGGGCCTGCAGATGTGAGGAAAGGATGATGTAAACTTGTAGGGGTTATTAATAGTACAGTTACAATTAGGCACCAAAAGAGGAACGATATGGGAATGGAAAATAACAGAAAAAGGTTATATGGAAGGATACAACGAACACGAACATGTATACATAAATATATGTATAACAAGCGGTAGGGAAGGGTACGCACAGCATCATGAGGAATTATAGGCAGGGGAATATTTGAAGCAATGCGATGAAGCCTTATAACACCAAATACATTAGGTTTAATAATTCCTCCCTTAAATGTCTCAACAGATAGAGGGTTGTTTTTCCTGAATCTCCTGTAATTATGTTGAGATCAGTAACAGAAGAAAATATAACTGATAGCATAAAAGTATGGCACAATAGTTGGGGTATAATTATAGGACCCAATTTACCGTTGCAATACATTTTAGTAATTTGTGAGTAGGGGTAAAGGCTTTTTTCCTTTCTTAAACATATATTTTTGATTTATTTTTATATTATTTTTTAAACTGTGGATGCAACATCCAGGGAGAAACTAAGCATTTTTTTTTTCAAACCATGCTGCAAAGTTCTGTGTCTATGAATATATGTGTGTGTATAATGCACACATACAAACGTATACACACTGTCCCCAGTGTAGGCCAACCCCAACATTTATAATACAATATAGATACAAAAAAATAAAATGTATGCAAATATTGGTACATAAAATAATAAAAAAAAACAACAACATATCCCCATAAATCTAGATTTTGCAACAGGGAACGTTTGACCAAAGAACACCCTATTAAAAATGCTAAAAGTAATAATCACAGTTATATTTTAAAAAGGCAACTGCTATATATTAAATTGTTAAAAGTATGCACACCAGACAGAAATCCTGAAATAAAAAAAATATATATTTTCCATGAACCACAGAGATTAAAAGTGACCACATGTCCCCTTCTCTGCCTGTGTGACGTGCAAGGCAGCGAAGAGTTTCAGTACTCGACATAACCCTCTACGTACTGAAAAGGTCCTAAACCACAACAGTGGCTTAAATGGTTAGTAGCTGTTAATAAAACAGTTACCGTTAACTTATTTAGTAACTGCTATACAAAGCAGTTACCTGGCTCATCTACATGTTTGTGTGAACACAAGCTGTAGTTCTTGGTAGAAATACAGACCAATAATCTGAGAGACAGGATGAAGGAATAAGAGGGGGTAATAGTTTCCACCTGGACGTTTTGTCCCTGCCCCTTTATCCCCTGTTCTGTGGTCTCCATTCATACATAGTTGGGAAACCAGACTGGTTCGGAGAGGAAACAAATTCATGCATTTTACGCCAGGTAATTCATAAGATTTTTTTTTTTCTGGATGGAAAATTCTCAGCAAGTCAGGAAAATAAGATGGATGGTAGTGAGGGCATCTGGACTACACCATGTTAAGCAGATCATTCTGCTGTGAAGTAAGTCTAGCTTGTTTTTGATTTACAGAATATTTTCATACACAGCTCCATTGCATATTCTCATTTTCTTGATTGTTTCTGGAAGCAGCAGCATTGGAGCTCTGTGACTGAGGTCCTCCAATTATAACACCATAATCCATTAGAGCCATTAGAAAAGTCTTAAACTCCAAAATTCTAATTTGTGAACGCTTCAGTTATCATTTTGATGTGTGCTTTAAGGTAATCCATGTATTTATAATTTCACCAAGTGTATTAATTTTATATATTCACTTGCCTGTGAGGAGCCAATAAGTAGTTGTTTTTTTAGTGTAGGTGTGTGAAGGGAGTCCTCTCCCTCTCCATCTATTCACAGTTTTGCCCTATAATCCACCTATCAAAATAAGAAAAAAAAAAGAAAAAAAAAAAAGAAAAATGAGAACTCAATGGATTAATGATGCAATATAAACCTGAAATGCGGCATTTGTGTTATGATGTCCTAGCCATGTGGGTGTTGTTCTGTCCTGAGATTTGTCAGAGGGTATTTATATTTTCAAAGAAAGCTCTAAGTGTTAGGATGGGCTGGAACGGGGCAAAGACAGGATCCGTCCATTTTTTCTACCGCCATTCATGTGCGTGTATGGGATGTGTTCCTCATAGAGGTTGCTTCGAGGTCCTTCATCCCTTAGAGAGCAGGAGGATGGGTCAAGAGGAGTGCTCTCCATGTTCTCAAAATCGATCTCCAGATCATCTGCCTCTGGTGGCTTGTTTTCATCACTGTAGTAGAAGGAAACTTCCTGATAACTAGGATGGAGATCATCCTTGAGCATATCAATGATCTCCAGGAAGGTAGGCCTCATCTTGGGGTTGTATTGCCAGCACATCTGCATCAGACTGTGCCTATAAAACAAAGTAGCATATACCTCAGTCATTGTAACATCACAGGTAATGTGAACATACTGGATAGCTTTTGGTTTAAAGTATGTCAGTCAATTAGAAAAATTTATTTTCAAGTAAAAAGTTATACTTTTGAGACAGAAATTCATAACACTTAGCTTTCTACCAGATATAAATGATTTTTAAGAAATTCCAAAATGCTGTTTGGTTGCCAACCCTCTGCCATCTGAAACTCAAGGCCCCAGAACAAAAAAGTAAGATGTTACATACAGTAGCAATCTTATCAAGTACATCTAAATGTTTACAATAAAAAACAAATGTATTTTATAATGCTATGTGGTATTGAGTGCACCATTTTTGTGGGCTTTTGAGGGTCACCCTGGGAGTTACCAGGATAGAATTTTCACATTAAACAGTTTATCGTGATGTATATCCCAGGCAGAAGGACATCATCATACAGAGTTTGCATGGTCAATGATTCTTACTGCATAAAAGTATATTCTGTAATAAGTTTTTTTTGCTGCGCGCTGGTGAATACTCTTAAAAGTACATGGGCTATACTTATAGTCTTCATTGTGATACTTACAGTCTGGGGGGACAGTTTTCTGGCTGTTCAAGGGACCCTCCATCCATGACAAATTTGAGGACCTGCTCATTAGACAGGCCCTGATAAGGCTGTTCAGCTAAGCTTGTGATCTCCCACAGCACCACCCCAAATGACCTGAGAAAGATCAAAGAGAAGTATTTTCCATGAAATATTTCATCAATATTTACAGGGCAAATGACCTGTGCCAAATGCCATTTAAACCATCATTGAAAACTTGTCATTGGGAATGACTTACCAAACATCTGAGAAGGTAGTAAAGACCCCGTCCTTCAGGGATTCAGGGGACATCCATCTGACTGGTAGCAACCCCTTTCCTCCTTTCCTGTAGTAGTCCGTCTCATAGATATCACGGGTCATTCCAAAATCTGTACAGTGAAACAGGCACAAAAGATTTGGACACAAACAATGATAAGGAGAAGAAATTGCACAGAAATTAGCAAATTACAAAAATCTTATTTGAAAGATTGTTGGCATAATACATCTATACCTCTGCAGAAGCCATCACATTAAGGTGAAACAGGTGAAAAGCTGCCCTATTCTGCACTTATTTTCTTAAATGACCTGGCTGACCTTTATTCTGGAATGTGAGCAGGAAGTGCATCCTGTTCCAAAGTGTGTCACTGGGTAGAGCGCCTTGCTTTGTGGCATATCCTTTATGTATACTGCCCCTACTTAACTTCACATAATTACTCATGTGCTTAATACATTCTCCAACAGGCATAATCCACGAGTATAAGGTTTATCTTATTAAGGATGGACACAGTAAACAGAAACGCTTAGTGGCATTAATGACTAAAACATCCTTTAATGCAGATAAAGCTAACCGCTATTTTCTGTTTGCTTTAAAATGTAAGAAATCCCTGGGCCCAACTATACATGAAGCTTACCCCCAATTTTAACTGTGTAATCCTCTGCCACCATACAGTTTCGGGCAGCCAAGTCCCTGTGCACAAACTTTTTGGCATTGAGATATGCCATGCCATCTGAAATCTCTGCTGCCATCTGGATCATTTCCCGGAGGGTGGGAGCAGGACGGCCAGGGTTGTTCTGAGGAGAAAATACATAGGAAAACTTAATATTCTCAGCAAACCTACAATCTTGTTTAAATCCTCTCATTGTATGTTGTTCCGTCCTATTGGTTGTAGTTATTCTAACACAATAGCAAATGTTTGCATGTCTCAACAAGCCTCTCCCCCATGCTCATTTCACCCACTTTCCTAATGAAGAGCCATGCTCACCTCTGCCTCTGGACGTAGTGAGCGCAGGTAACTTTTAAGGTCCCCATGTCCCATCAGTTCCATAACAACAAGGGTCGGCTGACCCTTGGACACAACACCTAAGAGACGGACCTGAAACACAAGATATGCGAATTTGCAGCGGTTTCTCTTTGAACAGAAAATGCCAAAATTATAAAAGCAGCTGATTTTGATTCCCTACCACGTGGTGGCAGGTGAAAGCCTTCATGACCGAGGCCTCGTTCAAAAATTCTATTCTTTCCCGTAGGCTTGCAGATTCGTTCACAGTTTTTACAGCCACATGCATTTCTGGCTCTCCTTTAATGATGTCCCTGGCGATTCCCTCGTACACCATCCCAAAAGAGCCCTGTCCCAACTCTTGAAGCAAGGTAATCTTTTCACGTGGCACTTCCCACTCGTCAGGTACATACACTGTGGAAAAAGCATCTGGTTACTTGGGCTCCTACCATACGTGTTAATATATTGCCTATTCAGCGATTTCTGCAGCACAACAAATACATAGTGAATATTGCACTATTATAATGAATATGGCTTTTATTATAAACAGCTAAACCTTTATTGTTTTGTATGTTTATTTCCTCATAGATCAAATTGTTGTGGAAGGTTTCTTTTAAAAAACAGTGTTGTGGTTTTTAAAGTTGGTGGCCGTGGACTCACCTTCGCTAGCACTCAGATATTCTGGGTTAGAGGAAGCATATAATGGTCCTGTTGGTCCTTCTGCATCTCTGTGTGAAATATAAAGAATAAGATACTATATATGAGGAGAGATTTCAAAGTATCACAGCAATTAGTGAATAATAAAAGGCAAGATACGACCCCCCCCCCAAAAAAGCCTAGAAATCTATTATGGAATACTTGAAAAGGTTTAGCAATCTGACTATGGCCAAACTAAGATCTGGGGTATTCTAAGATATATGTTTTTTGTTTTTTTTTGGTGGAAAACACTGTTTGTATCATGATAAAGAACTTAAAATCCCAGGTTTTAATCACATCTTAAATACCGATCTCACAGGAGGTCTCAAGTTTATCTTAGTCCACAGCATATCACATGTGGACATTAATCCAGACTGAATTTGGAGGCACAGGCCACTTTCTATCTAAGCGCCAATTTCCCAAGTGGCACTAAATAGGAGTTTACCAAAGACAGCAAGGTTACAAGAAAGGGGAAAGAGGAACTTAGAAGCATCCCCTCGATCATTCGATTCGATCCCTTCAGTCATTCTTTACCATCTCTTGCCATACCCCTGTTGAGTGTTTTTTCCTGAGCTTTCACTTTATTAAGTCTCTAGTACAATTTCTCCAACACCCCCACCCCCTTAATCCTCTTGT
Organism: Spea multiplicata; assembly: GCA_009364415.1. Classification (NCBI taxonomy): domain Eukaryota; kingdom Metazoa; phylum Chordata; class Amphibia; order Anura; family Pelobatidae; genus Spea; species Spea multiplicata. The sequence goes on along the minus strand of VKOC01002380.1, from coordinate 48,345 downwards.
TTTTATTTTCAGTCTTCTCTTTTATTAGCAGAACCTCTCTCACCAGCACCACACCAGCACCACACCAGCACCACACCAGCACCACACATACTTTCTTCTCCCATTTTTCATCCTAGACAGTTTTCTCTCCCGCAATAGCGAGTTTTAGAAACCCTAATAATCTTATCTGCATACCTTGCCACTCCTCTTGCCTTCTTTTCAACTTTGCCCTCGTATGCCTATTCTCGACGTAATAAAAACTTAATCCCTGTGCGGTGATTTTTCTAAATGGGGAGGGCATTACAATGAATGGCGGTGGCCATTTATTTATTAATGGCGGGCATACAGATGGGGAATGCTGCAGAGTGATAGCACCAAATAAATATTAAATAAAATCTCAAGTTTCATGAGGGAAATATTAATGGATTCACTTCTTGGAACAAAAAAAAAATCAGAAATCAAGAGAAAAAAACCCCCCACTCACTTCTTTTTCTGAACAACGTAAAATGCCAGTATTATAAGGATGATGACAATAATGACAACTGGACCAATAACGATTTTCAGAATGCTGGTTGAAGAATGTGCTGTGTATAAACATAACAAAAACAGAATGTCAGATATTACAATTCAGGAAACAATACACACAACTTAAATACCTTTTGTAACTAAATGCATCACTAGAAACATCATTACTAGTACTGCTGAATGACAAGACCCCCTTTTTGGAAATCATTTTGACACAAAAGCCAACACTGATTGGTTTTAGAAATAGACATTGTTTATTTATGCGATTCATTTTTTAGATGAAAAAATGAAAAAACGCCAGATCTGCCGAGGCTTATTTGCTTAGAAACATATAGGATAATTTCTTTCTATACCAAATTGGGGGTTGATGGCTTATATTATGTTAATACGTAACTATACAAATATAAACCACACACCATATTCCAATTAAATATTTCAACCTTCATAATTCATAAATATATATATTTTTTTATATTTTTCTCAGATCTCACCAAAAAGGTTTCTTAGAAATCATTATGTATGTCCGCATTCTAAAAGAGTTACTGTTCTACAATATTCTACAGTAGAATTCCCAGGGCTGTGGGTGGCAGGATGTTTCTAACTTTTCTTTGATTCACCCACATATTGACACAAGAGACACAGACTTGCTCACCATTATCTGGCACTTGGAAATAGGTTGGCTCTGTCCAGGACCCGTTCCCAGCAAGGGAAGTGGCCCGAATCTTTACACTGTAGTTACCCGGGATAGTTACTCGTATCTTTATCCCTTTATCCACACTGTACTGCTTTTGAGACACGCATGCACTCATCTCCTGAGACAACGAAGGAGAAAATGCCACCATCAATAATCGATGCAAAGGTAATTAAAGAAATGGAAACACATAGCAACCAATAATCCAGAAACAGACTAGGCCATGAAAATGGTCACATAGGTTCGAGCATCGCAAATGCTGTAAAACGAAAACATATATTGCGTAGTGATGTAACAGATGTAGTCACGTCTAATTTTTGTACTGTATATCCCTACTCTCCTTGATTGACAGTGACATAATGGTCCCTTTTCACTAGCAATCCCGCTGATGGCAACCTCATTCTGTTACTGTACATGGAGAAAACTGCATGTATAAACAGGCACTCATTCTGTGAATCTGTGATGCCAAGGAGCAAGTGCTATAACAGCTTTTCCCCCAGAGATACTGGGAAAACAAAGCACATAATATAAGGCATGATGCACCTTTCAAGAAGGACCTGGAGGTGTAGGCCCAACTTGTTAAAATGGTGGACAATGTTAATCTATCATATTTGTTGCTTGAGCTTTGTCAACTTTTTAATTTCTCAGAGCAACTCAAGTTAATTAATCACCACCCTCTGTAGCCACGAAAGATCAGTCTGAACATCATCAGAATGAAAGTGTAACAGCTCTTTTAATGCAGAGAGCTGCGTATATTTCACATAATATTACTTTAAATCAGCATTGTGACATTATAAACCATCAGCACAAATTGAACTGTTCAGTAATGGATTGCCTTAGCTTAAAATCTTTCTTAGCTTTTGGGAGACTGCAAACAACTCTGTTTTTGGCCTCCTCCTAATTATGTATAATTTGCTCATGAATATTGTCACCAACCTTTCACAACACAAAGAAACTGTTACCTCTGTATCTCCAAGCCTGGAATAATGCACTTCGTACAAGATGGTCAGCCCATTAGGCTCTTTTGGCTCCTGCCACATCAAATGGATGTTGGGCTCTGTGTAGTCATAAGTTATGGGGCTGACAATGTTGTCCGCTTTAGCTGTGGTATAAGAGACACATCTATTAACCTTCATGTGATTTGTAGTTAGTGCAAGTTAATGGGACATTAACAGCAGGAAATAAAATGTTAATGTTTTATGTAATTGCATTTTATGTATTTCAATACTTTTAAAACACCAGTGAATTCGTATACCAATAATCAGAATATGGGCACCTAACCATGGTAAAAATGTTGGACATAACACTTGGCTGGAGCCGGGATGATCGTTGTAAGCATTGCATGCAAAGGTCCACATTTAGAGTTTAGGCAATATATACAGGGAGTTTTATGGCAAGCCCTGAGAACTAAGTCACATACGGATAGCTTGTTTACATTTATTTAGATGTATTAAATTTATAAGACAACTTCCAAGCACAAGCTTATTGATTTCTAAATTTAAACATTCCTCGAAATGTTTGGGCTTCAAAAGGTTTTGAAAAGATCATACACACTGAAAAGTGCAAAAGATTGCACTGTCCCGCTTCCATTCTGAGGCCTGCTAAAGCCCCAGCAGCTGCTAATTAGGATAGGTGAAGGAGTAAAGGCTATGGGGGATTCTGTGTCCCAAATATCTTCCTTCTACTGCTCTCCCATAGACTCTGCTACATAAGCTATAGATGGGCAATCTTTGTTGTGTCCATTCTATTAATAATTCGACTTACGTTCTGGCATTGTCCTGGCACTAACATAAGCTGCCACACTACAGCCCATGGAAAGTTCGTGGTTGCAGGCATGGATCTCTATGCGGTAGGCAGTAAAATGCTTTAATCCGGAAATCACCAGTGACTCTTTGAACCAGACCTTCTGTGAATACTTCTTGGTTTCCACATCTTCTGGGCTCCGGGTAGAGGAAACATTGGAAGCAGGAGAGGGTGTCACTTCTTCTGAAGCTGTTGCATTGGCAACACCAAACAAGTCACGGCGTTTCCTGGAAGGTCTGAAAAGCAACAAAAAGAAAATGCTTAGCTTGCCGATAGTATCTGATTGACTTCTTGTGTGATGTTGCTTTGAACGTTATACCCTCTCTGCCACTCACAAAATAATAGTCAAAAATTACACAAGTCCATTCTAGTTTAATTTATCATTTTTAAAAAAAATCTTTCCGAGACCAATTCTCTCATGCCATCCATATATCCCCAAAGGTCCCCCTCCTAAAAGTCAGAGGTTTAGCCCCACACACTTCCTGCTTAGTTTCTCTTCCCCTCCCTGCCATCCATGAATAAGATTGTGTGCCTAGTCATGTGTCCACCAAGCCAATATAGCATTCCACCCTGGTTCCAGGCTCACTCAGTGTACAGCCCTGACTCATGTCATGGATTCACACACACATTATACATAAAACTGCTTTTGTTCTACGCTGCTGTAATAAACCGTGTACATATGAAGAACAGGTCATCATAGATGGTCTGGTGATATTTTGGTCTACAATACAAACACCAATACTAATGAGCTAATTGAGGAAGTCCTTTCCTTTACAGAACTAAACAAGTCCCTCTGGGTGATCAGGAGGGAGACATCCTAGAGAGAATGAGAGCTTAGTGTGTTTGTTTTCATGGCGTCTACGAAGACAAACTTCAACGCGTACAAAGACTACTGTAATCTGTTAAAAACACTGCATTAAATGAAAAACTGTCTTAAGTGATATTAAAAATGAAAACCTATGGAGGAAGGTTCCCCTTTTATTCTTCATATCCTTGTTACATTCTTGTACCTAAACATTGGGTTGTTTATGTAAATATTTCATCATTTTGAACTCAATTACCTTGGAATAAAGACCTCATTGTGTAGATAATTTTCAAAGGTTTTCCGAAAGGCCAATTCACGCTGTTCATTTTGAATCTGGGAGTCACTTTTAGGGCACGAACAGCAAACAGAGCTTGTCTCTTCTGTATCAGTTCCATTAGGTTTAGCAGATTCATCACTTTCCTGGGGTGGTGACCAGGTTCTGGAGGGTATCTTTAGTCCTTTGGGGCAACAAGATACAAGTTCTTTAGTTGAATTATACACTCTCGCTTGCAGTTACAACAGTGGTAATTTCCCCAGAGTATCCCTGCGTGTAAATTGTGGTCTTTCTAGATGGTAACAACCTTAACCCTCTTTTGCAGTTTGGTCAACTTGCTCTCAGAATGTACATACCCTTGTGACAGTAATCCAGCTCATACAGCTCACTGTCCTCCGGCTGCTCCTGCCAATATACCAAGTAGTGGGTGACATTGCCGTTGGGTTCAGATGGAGGTTTCCATCTCAGTATGATTTCTGAAGACGAGTTGGACACAGAAAAGGGATCCAGAGGGACAGAGGGGGCTAGGCAAGGATGAAAGACACACTTTAAGCCACAAATATATATAATAACAATAAATAAATATATAGCTATCTGAATAGAGACACTAGAATGTCTCTCTACAAAGTCATGCAACACACTGGAAATAACATGGTTTAAGATTTCCTGGTTGAAATGGTGATCTATGTCTAACACAATAGAGGCTATGAGAAGACTGCTGAAGCGAATGGTGGAATATCTGTAGAATACAAATACTTGTAAATATTTCTAAAAGTCCATATCTGTACTGCAAATGCAATCATCCAAATTGTCCCAGCTCTACTGTCATCAGGTCTCCCCTCTTAGTTTTGGTTAGATTCAAGGGCAGGCTAGATGGGTTGAAAGGTACTTATCTGCTTTCAAATGTCAGGATTATTACAAACAGGATTCAATCATGCTATGCACCGCCCACCCTTCCATTTCTTCTATTGAGGAGAGATGACTCCATGATTCACTTCCCTCCAACTAGTTAAGCACTTGGTCATGTGAGACCCCCCCCCACACACACACACACACTATGTGTATTTGGCGCTACCATTTATTTCAGTGCTTTCTGGCATAACAATTGGCTGGCAGAGTCAAAAGGGGGTGGGGTGCATCATGTGCAGCTCTGCAGCCACAAGAAAGTTTTTTTTTTTTTTTGAAGGGTTATTATAAAATTTAAACACAAAGAAAAAATGCATATACAGGTACACAACTAATCTCCACAACATAAATTTCCAAAAAAAGTTCAAAATATGAGAAGGTGATGCATGCTGGTTGCTAAAAACAGTTGAATCTTAGGAAGTAAAACGGACGAGAGCCGTATAAACTCATTCATTATTTTTGGGTACAGCGAATAGATGTAAAATTATCGATGTTGACCAGTGAAGTGAAATGTAAAGCGAGAGATGGTTTAAGGCTGACGAGAAAAAACAAAAATGAAATTGTTTGCATATTTTCCCTGTATAAAACACATATGTATAACAACTTACTGGTTTCATTTGTCCGGATATAGATGATATCACTCTTTGCACCATAAGTTCTCCTCTCATCAGAGCTAGAAACAAGAGTCTTTACAAACACTGCATACTGAGTCCATGGATTCAGACCACGCAGTAGCCATCCTGGCGATGATGGAGTTTTGCCGTCTGTGCTGCGCATAGGGGGATCAACATCCACCACTGTCCAGCTATTGGAGCCGCAGGCATCCTGACCGTCAAACTCTGTCACATTCTGGTATGGACTAAAATGGAAACGGTTGCTTTATGTGGATAAGGCACATACTAAATGATACATGTTTTTCGGAAGATCTGCCAGCACTAATACAATTCGCTTTGATTGAATATGGGGGGGGGGATCTGAGATTGGAACTGGCTGGGAAAGAAAGAAGAAAGATAGCCTCTCTGCGTACAGTGGAGCATTACAAAGACAGAAAAGAGCTAGAAAATAGAGGTTTACCTAGAAAAAATATTCACCAAGCTGCACTGTGGCAGGGAATAAACAGAGACACTGCTTTTAAGGCAGAGCTGCATTATCACATGTTAACCCCTTAATGACAAAGACCGCCCATTGTCCTTAAGAAGTTAAAAAGTAACAGTAGACATTTCAACTGAACAATCAAGTGCATCATCATTATCATTGGGTTATTCAATCACTTGTTGTACACTTACGCTTCCTTATAGTGCAACATGAACCCCAGCAAGTCTCGGAAGTCTGGGGGCCAGTATGCATCCCACTTTATCAAAACCTTATCATGTGATGTTTTTATATAGTTGAAGTGAAGAACATCATTTTCACCTGTAAGATAATCAAGGGAGTTGGTTAGAAAGAATGAGAGGTTACACACAGACTCACAACTTATGGCACTGCCAGTCAATGTTGACTGAGTCAACGCCTCCATTTCTCACACAGGAGTTAAGGTTTTTCAAGAGCATTGCATCTGTTATTTTGGCGTATCTAAGCCCCGTTCACGTAAAAATATCCTAGAAGTCTGCACTTTAGATAAGATTGTAAACAATATTAGCTGCAAGAAAAATCTAACACAAGCACCATGCAAAACAGACTGCTTTGCGTCAAAAGTGGGAACCGTGTCTTCAATAAATTAAAAAAAAATTGTGATTGAAAACTAACAAACTCATAATGAGGTCCACTAAGAAAAAGAAAAAACAAGCGAAACATTTGCAATCCTACGTGAGGTATTGTTTAACTGTTTTTAGTATAATAGGCCTACCTTTGTGTAGAGATTTAACTATTTTCCATGCTTGTCAGATTACATATTACATTTCCACACCATGATGTTCTACTGCTGTACTATACTGCGCTGTTATTGATGCCTATATGTGAGCTGCACAAACATCCAGACCATTCATCAATTGTTCTTCATTGCAAAAGATCAAGCACATTAGCTATGTTTCCACAGAGCAATTCTGATTTAAAGTGCTAATGTGGAGAATTGGTTATAACATTTTTCAGTTTACATGGTGACTGGGCCATTAACAAAGGCCAAGATGTGATATACCTCAATTCAATATTGTAAGTATTGTAAAATGGTATTAATGCAGTTTGCTCTCTTGAGTTTTTGGATTTGATTTTATAATGCATATTCCTACTTTCCGACTATATGTTTAGTACTTTTGTTCTGTGGTGTTTAAGCAGGGTACAAGAAGGCTCAACCTACTCCTCTACTTCAGTTTACTTTAATTTGGTCCTAATGTACATCCATACAGATGCAAATAAGAACTGTATTCACGTGGAAGCGCCAGCCAGCTTGCTCAGCTCTGTGTATTTGGGCTGAGGGACACTTACAAGATGCCTGGTCTCCGTTGGTCTTAGTGGCAATATCTGTTTTATCCTGCCGGCCGATAGTTCCAGAGATGTTTTCCATGAGGTGGATTTCATTCAGGCACAGTCTAGGGTTGTAATGGAAGAATAGTTTTCCATGAACAATTGTTAGGTTGTGCTTGGTCCAGTCCCACAGCTGGCGCAGGTTGGGATTATCCAGGGCGTAGAAGGCATAACTCCTGAAACAGAAAAAATACATTAACTAGGTCACGAGTACAAGACAGTAAACAACATACAATACTGCTTTGACATAACAATAACGACACAACATAAACCTTGATCTGCTCAAGGTTTATGATTTAACAGAAAATGCTGTTTCCTTTTTGAATAGATGGTATGTGAATTCTATAATATTCAGATTATTGATCTAGAGGAAAATTTAAAACCTCAGGAAAAAAGAAATAATGAACTTTATATATGTTTTTAGTGCAAAGAAGTATCAATAAAAAAAAAAAAAAAAAAAAAAGTGTCATTCAATAATGAGTTCTACACTTACCCGCCTTCCAATCTCATTCCTCTTATTATATGCAGTTTACGGAAGAATGACAAGGACACGAGGGCATAGGAGCGCCGGATTTTCAGGAATCCTGTGATCTCCTCAATGAGTCCCAGATTAGCTTCTAGCTCAGCAGCAATGTTATCTGAAAGAGAACAAGTAAAACACAGGTAATGTTGCACAGATCCACAGATGCATATATAGATTTAACAAAATCAAACTGTGCCCTAAAGTTGAAAGCGGATTACCCAGCGTGGCAAAGACTTTATGGCAGTTTCTTTTGTTTTAAAGTAATAGCAATTAGACAAGGAAAACTTTCCTATAAGCACCTGACTGGGCAATAATATTCTGGACATAATCAAAATGTAAATACACATAAAGTCAATCTGTCAATGAATACTACGAAGCTGGACCAGTGATCACAAGGCGGCCCTGGCACTTTAAGGCCAGCTGGCGCTTGATGGCGTAAAAATGTATGCTCGCATAGCTGGACATCCAAAGGTATCCATCCAAAACAAACGGGCAGAACATTCAAAATGAAAAAGGCACAGACATACAGTCCTGCAGTTATGTGTTCTCTAACAGCTCTGTGTAACAGGTCTATTAATCAGTGGCATAAATGCTGTCAGGATATCATGTGATATTTGGCTACCACACACTCTCTGAAGAAAGAAAGAAAAAAACAAACCACTGGCTGAATTAAGTGATTTTAATTTACCATGTTCTCGCCCTGTGGCCCTTCTTTACTGAAATGGCCGTCATAAGAAATTAGATGGGTGAATGTTCAAGCCCTTTACTAGAACATGGAGAGCTTGCACGCCCTGAAAATGGCCGAACGGTTGTTTTTCCCCAAACAGGAGAAACAGACTGTTCCTGTAAATGCAACATAAACTGCACTCCCCATCATATTCAGCAAAATAACCCTTACCAAGTGTGTCATTTTATCGTGTCCGCTTAAGGTTTAACCTGCCTATAAAAGCCTGTGTTTGTGTCATACGAAACTAACCATTTCCTGAAATTTACAAATGAAAAAGTATATGCATTCAGCAGTAGTAAGAGTTGTTGCCAACACTGCACTTAGTTTATGAAGTGTTAACTTCAAGTATGGACCCGAGGTACACAGTAAATGAGAGACAGACAAGATGTCGAAAGTATGGCCGAGATGACCTGGAACCAGGGCAGACTCTAGCCTGTGTAAAATATCAGTATAAGTGATCAATAGATTACCAAACATCTATTCTCTTTTATTTGTCCTCTCCTAACTTTCACAGCAACCGCACATTCTACTACCATGGCTTCTTGATTAGGGTTCAGGACTTATATAAACAGCAGTGATAAGTCCTTTATTGACCGTCATTAACCCCATGACAACTACAGAAACTCGATTGCACTTGGATGTTGTACATTCTGACCTGTAATGTACAACAGCTGTGACAACGTATGCTAAAGTTTATACTCACTTCCTCCACGAATATTGATAATAAGACTTCCATTAATCACTGTGCACCCCCTCAGCTCCTGGGCAGATGTCACAGAGTCGATGGTCTTCACTTCATGGAAAATGGGACACACCTTGGGACATGGACCAGCACAAGGTGTACAGGTTAGGCTATGGAAAGCAGATAATAAGGTGTGACCACAGGCAATGTAGATCAATTTAGAGGTGGACAAGTCATCACGTAAAGGCAATTAGTTTTAATAGTGGTTGTCCTTGGAAATAAGATGACCTTTCCAAGCTCTTTGATGTCAGGTGAATTTCCATTAATATCCCCATGATGAATACATCTTCCCCATTTTTTTTTTATTTATTTATTTTTAAAGTAAAGGGAATTATATATTAAGAGCAACTCTGGTGCAAAGGGGCAAAAGTGGATGAGCAGCAGGAACACCATTAGAACATACCACTACAAGCCAGTATGGTTCTTCATACAAAATCCCAAGGCTCCCATTATCAATTCTTTGTTCAGGGATGTGACTATTAAAGAACATTTTTAAAAACAATAATAAATACACAAATACATAACTCGTATTTTACCTGCTGGAGTTGGACATGTACCCGGATGGGCACTCGGAGATGCACTCCCCTTTGTGGATGACATACAGAGGGCAAGAGCTGTCCCGGGTATTAAAGCACTTGTTGCGTAACTGCTGGCAGTACTCGAATGTCACACAGCGCCAGCCCTGAAATCGGTAGGAGCCAGGGGGGCAGGTCTCCATACACACACCTTCGTGCAGGTAGTGCCTGCATGCAGAGCACTTGGATGGGTCGTTGGCTTTGCTGCAGCCCCCCAGGCACTCGCTGTGACAGCACTTTTCATCTGCCGTGCAACCATGCCACTTACAATCAGGAGGGCACACTGTTTGAAGAAGAAAAAAAAACAGAGCGAAGAGGCAAGTTAATCTCAATAGTACACTTACTTTGCATGTTTATAAAGTACCATCACGCTCTATCCGAATGGCTTATAGTTCAGCCTAAGGGCATATTCTTATGTTCCAGGCACACGTACTAAATGGAGTGTGGTTTGTGTATGTGTGTGTATATATATATGTATATGTATAAATGACCAGTTATGTTTGTTTAATTTTCCACATTCGAACATGAGACACTTCACGTAAGTAATGGGGATCTTAGAGGGTGTGGAAATATTTGACATTTCAAACAGGAGGCCACCAAGACCTGTATATAGCCTGCACGGATTGAAAGGAAAGAATTATGAACCCAGAAAACAAATTTCAAACAAATGACAGGCAAAATGTATCTTTGCACAGGAGAAAGGGACTGTAAAGAGCACATTAATTCCAGAGCAGTTGAGGCCCCCCTCTAGTGGTTAAAGGGTTAATGTGCAGAGATACACTTTTCCATCCACACACACAGTGCGCATGTTATTGATTAGCTGAGAAATAACAGACTGTCAAACATCTGCACTAACGCTGGCAATAGAAAGGGAGGGAGAAGAAAAAAGCAAGTTTAACATATTGGCATATATAATAAATATTATATCTGCTTTCGTGTGCTAACAAGTGACAAATAGATATATATATCTACACACACACACATATATATATATATATATATATATATACACACACACACACACACATATACACCCCCCCAGATATGGGTTAAGCAGATATTCTAAAGCTAAACTGTGATTACATTATGTGTACGTGTATTGGCAGATGAGCAGAGCACTGATTACAGCCATGAACACTGATCTCTTCCATCGCCGGACTCACTCCACTCCGGGACTTTGCATCGGCCAAAGCGCCGCCCTCACCCTTAACCAATCCCAGAGCTGCTGGAAACAGACTGCGCTGAGAACTCTGCCCTCCCAAGCCATCCCCTTCTCTACCCTCCCAGCCCTTGATGTGATCTGCAAAAAAAATATACTACATGCTTAACCATTTCAGTGCTGTATGCCAGAATCACCAATTCTGTGCAAGCAGCGCACAGCTCTGGACATAAATAATAATAAAACAACCTCAGGAGATCTGATCAGGAGGAGTTATAAGGAGGGCTGATACAGAGTAATAGCAGGCATTACAGGGAGAGAGCGTATGAAGTAGGTGGTGTTCTGGGGGTCACGCTACGCAAAGAGAGGAGCTATAGGGAGGTTTTATTTGGCGTAACACCAGGAGAAGTATTGAGGGGTTATATGGTGCAACAGGGAGAGCTGCCAATGTGAATTACAGGAAGTTAAAGAACTGCAATCACATGAGGTTAAAAATGATTATACAGAACATTTGCATGGAGCAATAAAATAAAATGGATTATGCACAAGGGTGTTTGCTGCCAAGATTGCATTGGGTGTGACAAAACATTAGACTTACCGATATTACCGTATTTATAGTATCATTGTATCCCCAGCATGGTAATATTTAATGGGGTGACAAACAGGCTTACAATGTGAAACACCAAGTAACGAAGCCCCAAACTTGTGAGAGCGTTTAATTGGATCCCAAAATATTTTGCTAGATTTAAATAAAAATCTAAATATTCTTTATAAGAAATGCAGACTTGATGATTGGGGTAACTGGAACAATATTGGGATGTATAGGCACAGTTATATGCAGAAGGTACATACAAAAAAAAAAAAAAAACACGTTTACAGTTCCAGTAGAAGGGCACAAAATAATCCTGTTATATAGGAGCAGGTTCTGCGGTAAACTGCTGCATGGACACCAAGTCCATACATTGAAATACCACCCTGCTTCTTTCAGAAAGCGAAAAACCTTTTTTTCCCAGTAATCTGATCCAGGGCCTCTAGAAAGGCCAGTAATTCCTGCCATTCTGCATACCAAAGACAATGTCAATCCCAAAACGGAACCGCCGTAGAAGCATGCTAGAAGAAGAGAAAAAAAAATAAAAAAAAAAAGGGTGGTAGGCGGATGATCAAAAATTTATCTATTTCAGTGGACAAAATGAATATAGACAAGTTTGCAAATTGTTATGCAAACTGCGTTTTATGTTTGGTTTTATGACCGACGTTGGTTTTTTCCCCCCACAACTGATTATTACATACATTACCTTGAAATAAATGTTACAAATTAGTGGGACTGGAATGGAAACAAATACATTTTATATCTACCAGGAAAATGAGTTACATTTTAAAGTAAATGATGCATGTTTGATTTTAAAATGACAATAGTACGGTAGTTTCTTCTCTATTTGAAGATCATGTAAGTACAGGAATACACATGTAAAATAAGTTTGTTCAAAAATATGTAGACTTTAGGACATAGCACAAGAAACTGGGCTCCTGGACTGCGTGTAGCCCTAGGCACAGCCTAGTAATTAAGCAAATAAAGGCTAACATACATTGGGCCAGGGGGGGATCATACATATCCATGTACTGTGAAGGTGAAAACGGAGGAATGACCCAAGTGTATTACAAGAGAATGTTCCCTGTTGTGCAAAAAAAAAATAAAAAAAAAATACTGCACTATTAATAAAAATGTTGATATGGAACAGTTAACTCTGGAAGAGTCTTGCAAAATCTCATTTTGTTTGATTTTGGGAGTTGTTTTTTACTGCAGGAAAAATATTAAACAGGGACAAAGTTTAAAAAAAAATGTTGCAAAATAATAATAAAAAAAAAAATTAACTTTTTTCTCAGCTTCCCTATATGCTATACAGTATTCAGTGACTGCCCTTTTCCTACTGCCTAATCTTCATAGGTAGCGGTAACTAGAGAAATATATTTTGTGAAGTGGTCTTTTCGGTTATTGGCAATAACGTTTCAGTCAACTGATATGGTGAGAAGACCAAGTCTTTGTGCCACCGCCACTCTTCGCGTGCACTCAATTTTCCGCGTCCAAGAAGACTTGTTACTGAGCTCTCTTTTATAATCGTATCAAAAGCGAGAGCAAACAGTAGTTCAGCCAGCGGTGTCAACTTCACCCTGGGACACTTCCTTCGTAGAATGGACAGGAAACATCAGTGGAAATGTTTCAAATTGTGAATAATTTAAAAACTGCCATATGGTGTGTTAAAAATATTAATGTGACACCTAGGCACGTTTTTATGTTCTATTAGCTTAAACTATCAAAACCTTCTGCTTTTGCGCAAACACCTGTCAAATATTTAGGAGACAATGGCACACGGAAATGGTCGGGATATAAGGGCTGATGATTGGTGGCTGGTAACATGGGAAGAGAGGTGCACTGATGTAAAGAGATGGGGGGGGAATAACAGGCTTATGCATTCCTATTGAGTCCATGCTTAGAATGGCTGCTTCCTGGGAAAAGATCTGTAAACCTTTGCATCCCAAAGCAATCCATACGCTTACAACAGGTGCTGTTCTAGAAGCCTATTGTTGAGATTACATTTTTTACATCAGTTTGCATTTGTTTTAAAGTTCCTTACTTGTTTTCCTCAATAGCAGGGTTAGAGAGGTAAGTCTTGAGTCCCAGGCTTACACCTCTTTATGCCCCAAATATTAAGAATGGGTATGTTAGTGTGTGATGGTGTTAAATGTCTGGTTATCATAGTGTGTATGAGTCAATGTGAGTGAGTGTGTGACTGCGTGTTGGTGTTAAATGTCTAGGTAGGTGTGTGTGTGTGTGTGTGACTGCGTGTTGGTGTTTAATGTCTAGGTTTTGGGTTTTTGTTTTTGTTTTAGTTATTTATATATTATATATTTTTTATTTTGTATTATGTATTTTTACAAACCACATGGTGTGCTTAACATAGCCATTCTTTATGCTCAAAAATGTATACTCAAGCAGATATTTTTAGATAACAGAACCACTTTAAACAGGTTCTTTAAATGGTGAGGTAGCATGGCTGGAACCTTGGCAGTGAGTGAGTTAGTCGGTTAAAGAGAGCAGTGATGAAAGCTGCCTCCTTGTGAATTCTACTACAGGGCGGATATTGCACCTTTATGACTGGGTGGGAGGTGAAATAGGTGCACACCTTCCTATTAAGTTGTAAATTGTGACTCATGTCCGCATTCTTGTCCGCTTAACCCTTTAAAAACATCCCAGTCTGGCCTAAGGCAGTCGTCAACCTGTTGTCCTTTTGAGCTTTTTTATTTTGTAAAGCATTTCTATGGCAAATGATGTCCCTGCTATTTACCTCACATCCCCTTTTACTGAAATCATGTTTTTAGTGAAAGACCCGGCTACAGAGAGAGATAGAGAGGCAAGACACACTATATACATTTATAGAAATGCCTCAATTAACGGGCTGAGTTAGTTTCAGAATATCTGAAAATAATGGAAAATCAAGCTATACTTTTATTTGCTTCAGTTTCTGTTCCCCAAAAGTCCCCTTCTTGTTACATTTCTATTTAAGTGAATGGAATAAAGACTCTATGGTCAACTTAAGCAGACTCTATACTGTGGTGCAACATTTTGCTACCATGAACTGATAAACTGGAATAGTGTGATTATTCATTAAATATTAATAAAAACAGCTAAATACGCTAAAGGCAGAAATAAAAAATATGTTATACAGCACAAGTTATATCATTGGCATTTCTAAAATCAATGTATTTGGACAAAGAAAAGAGTTTATCAGTGTGGTAATAAAGACCAATTGACTTCCAATTACATAGGTTATTAATCACAGACCAGTTATTATATACACACACACACGAGTGAAACAATATTTAAAAGCCTCATTAAGTCTCAGAATGAATATTTATGGTCTTGTTCAGGGAAGTGGGTTTTACTAATGGGAGTGTAATATTCCTCTTTTGTATTAAGAAAAGCAACCTGAAACGTGAGACAATAATCACATCATCAAGTTAAAGAGCCATTGTCTTGTTTATGGAAATACCTTCCCAATTAAATTAAGCAAACCTTTATTAACCCTTCCGGTGAATTAAACTGCTATTCTTGGTCAGAGTACATGTACCACAGGGTATTCTTCATTGGCTTGCACAATACTTGGAGTTCATGGCATTGTGTTAGGAAAATACATTAATAGGGTTAATTTGACAAATTGAGTATATGGTAGTTCAGTTTGCCAAGAGAATCCTACATTCTACAAGAGAATGCACAACCAGAATCCCTGAGGGCTGCCAACAGACAAAATGTTCTGGTATCCCAACATGAGCATCTTAATTTAAAACTTATTACGCTTATTAGGTTTTTAGGCAAGGACACACAAAGATTGTTTGCTGCCCTCGTGGAGTTGTCACCCCTATTCTACATTGGTGACTTGATAAGGGCTGGCACTACCATGCTGAATTCTATTCAACCAACCTAATTCAAAATCAAATCACATTATTCTGATAGATTGTAAACCTTGTTTGGACAAGGCCCTCCTTGTCTTTTGTTTCTGTAGGTTAAAATATTTAATATTTGTTATGTCCTGTTCACCCATTGTACAGAATATGATGGAGCTTTAGAAATTAATAAATTATAATCCTAGTTTACATCTGGAATCAGACAGATGTCACTTCCCATAAAACAGCTCAATCCAGATGTGACTCATCTAACAGCCTAGGACATCATTTCTGGCTCTCACAGAAGCTACCTTAACGCGCTGGAAGCTTACCATCCTTTTGGCGACATAAATTCGATTCCCCCAAGGCATGATATGGTCAAAAATTCATTTGTAGGAAGCTGCACAACCCAAACAGGAAGTTAATCTGATCCACCCCTCATCAGACCATCGCTCTTCTCAAAAGGTTAAAACACAGTGATTTCCTGAAAAAAAAATGCTATCAAAGATTCCCATACTAGTCTTTGGCCAGGGATAGGAAACCTAAAGGGGTGTAATCACCCCAGAGGTGCTATGCAATAACATGGAACCTTTCTAATCAGTGTCCGATTAAAAGGGGAAGGGTGGCACCTTCTGGCAGGTAAAGCAGACCGCCGCCCGCCCCAGCAACTAACAAATGCAGAACAGACATGGTCGTGCAACTTAACCCCACTATGTGGACTTTTTGAAGAATTTTGGACTGGCCCTTGGCCAGTCTGCTCCTGTTGCTTAACCTACGCATTTTACATGGCCAATATAGACATTCATACAAAATCATAGTGATATCAGGGAGTTGAATTGTTTTCCTCATTTCTACTGCATTGGGATGCGGGTCTGCGGGCGGTCAGACACTGTACCTGCGGGGGTCTTCGCTCTGCTCCCTCACAGTGTCTCTTCTCTTGCTCCACCCAGGAACATAGCAGAGTCACGTGATGTGACATCACTTCCTGTGACTCCGCTGTGTCCATGGAGCAAGAGAGTGTGACGCTGTGAGGGAGCATCTCGAACACAGCCTTGCGGGACTATGCAGGAAAGTTCAGGTAAGGAGGTGGGCATGATTGGCCACATTTGTGGCAGGAGCGGGCGGGATTGGAACACACACATTGTGGGAGCGGGCGGGATTGGACACAAAAAAAAAAAAAAAGCCCCCCGCAGAGACCCCATATAGGCAGTCCAAAATTCTTGACCATGCATATCAAACGCACATACCTTTTTATAACAAGATCAGTGGGAAAATCTACCAACCAGCCAGAGGGCATCACGTTGAGGAAATACAATATCAAATCTAGAGAAAACTTGGGTAACTACCTTAGGATTGTCATAACTTCAAGGACCTCTTAACTAGAGTAGGCTGATAGAAGTCAATTAAAACGGTGAACATATGTATTAACATATTACCCAGGATTAAAAAAATAAGATGCCACTTAGTAGGGCAACATTCACCTATACACTGTGCTAGCCAATTAGCTAGGAAATGTATAGGCAGAAAGTTATTTATACAGTTTAAAATGTCACCCCAATCTCTATAGCAGCAAACAAGGGTGTTGAGCGGACTGTGCCCTCACAATCCTCTCTACTATGTCACAACATGCTGTGTGCATAATAGTCCATACAAATTTCTAGGACTGAAAAAAAACAGTCTGGATGAGTGCAATATATAATATGTACATTAAGTATCATGCTAATCTGCAGCAGATTGCGTCAGCTATAGTTTTTTGGATGCAAGCTCCAATTTAAAATATCTATTGCTAGATTCTATTTGTTGTCAGTCTCTAGCAATATATTTTCTTGGCCAATTAATATATATATAAATCTGTGTCCTGCCGTGGACAAGCTTCATAGAGATTTATGCCAAGTAAGTAATACAAATTCTGTTTTAATGTGCCCCGGATGAAATCCAGGTGGTGAAGAAAAAAGGTGTCTGGTTGCAATTCTGGAAGACAGACAAAAAGAAAGAGCTGGCCTGCCAAAATGGCCATCAACCAAAAAAACACACATTTTAAGGCAGAAGGTGAAATGTGCACAATGTTTTGAAAACAAACTTGCAGCATTTGCCAGATACAATTCTGTTACCAAAACCTTCATGCACTTATCACTGAAATTGGTGCCCAGATGCATTGGATACAACCAGGCTACATCTTATTTAAATAGTAGATCCTACTCTTCCAGAGAGAGAAGTCGACACACAGGCGACATTTGGAAGAAAAGTTTGCCGTGTTCAGTGTGCCAAGAGATTAATCGAATATATCCGGGTCAAATTTCCTACAAAGTGACCATCAGTTTTCCAATCATGCATAAACTTGCATTCTAATAATTATATCCAAATATTTTACATATTTGGTTTTTACCCTTGTTCTCAAAATGCACCCTTCACATTCTACACATTGCCTTTTCTGGTAACAGATTCCTTCCATGTCCAAGGGGAAAAAAGCCTTTTTTTATTAAATAAGTCACGCTGAGCTGGTATCTGTGGTTTGTTGAGCTCTGGTATACGGAATTGTATGCATTACTTGGAAAACACAGGTGACACAGCTGAACATGTTACCAGATGTTTAGCCTACTGAGCTATTTTAGCTAATAACCATAAACTATTAATGTTTATTGGGGATGAATGCAAACTATATTATCAATGTACCGCTTACCCTTTTGGCAGTGGTCCTGTGTCCAACAGCGCTCAAAAAACATTCCATTGACCACAGCAGATGGGCACTTTCCTATGCCCTTCCCAGTGCCTGGACACACATCGCCACACTCTTTACTGTCTTTGTTGAGGTTGATGTAGTTGTCTTCTACAGAGTCCAAAATTCTTGACCAATCAATAGTGGCCAAGTAACACAACTCGTTGTTCTTTTCAATCCTCACAGAGCCTCTTATGATGTTCACAAGGTTATATAGCCCGATCTCCTTCATGTGAACCATCTCAAAGATAACCAGGGCATAGTTGAAGAAGAGGCGTGTACCACGAATGACCATGAGGTTGGGAAATAGGTCCTTCAGGCTCTCTAGACCATAGACACGGAAAAGTAGGAGGTAGTCTGTTATCATGGTAAGTTTAGGAAAACTCAAGTCTCTGAAGTTCTCAGGTTTTGTGTTGAACATCAGTAAGATCTGGAGATGGCCCTCAATGACTGTGCAGTCCTCTAGTGCATTAAGATCAGTCAGATTATTCCGGATATCCATGCTGTGGCAAACTGTCAACAAAAATGAAAAAAAAACAGTTAGTCTTAAATGGAAATAGGTCTGTGTACAATGAAAGCCACATAAAATTAATTTATTACACAATCAAACATGAGTCTTTAGATGTGCAAGATACCTATTAGCAGGCCAATGATTTCAAAGAATAAGAGAGTAAGATAAATCTGAAGGGATTCAGATGTCCCTCTGATAAGTAAAATGAAAGACATCAGAGGATTTCTAAGGTTAACAAGTTTCCCTAAGACAAAACACAGCATTATCTATTTTCAAAGTTGAAAGCCGAAACTTTTAACCTCTGTATTAAATACTGTATGCCAGAAGGAAATCAAATTGTCTAAGTAAATATGTCTATACTTAGCATTTTATCCAACAGATTACTGTCACATAGCAGTAAAAAAAAAGAAAAACACAGTAACTTGTGTCTTAACATGCTAGAGTAATGTTTCCCACAAACGATTGCAGGGTTATCACCCTTTTTACAAGGCATAATGCAAAAGAACCAATACAACTGAAAGTAATCCATTCCCGTTCCTCATCTGCCAGTTAATTGCCATTTAAATTACTTAAAAAGAAACAAATCTCCCTTCTAAAAGATTGGGGGTGGCGACTTTGGATTATTGCACAACAATACGTCTCAATTACTGAATAAACACTGTAACCAAGGCGCAATTGGCAACCGAGGACATTGTTAGTTTAGCTTTAACAAACGTAAATCTACAATATATTGAAGTGGCAGATTAGGATGACATACATGCAATGGGTATCTGCTAGAAGTTGGGTTTAGATGTAAGACAGCAAACTTAGGGTCAGGAACTATATCAAAAGAGCTGTCAAGCACATCAGACAGTGTGTAGGGGTGCTGAAGACAAAAATAGTTCCAGTGGGTGGCTACTGCGAGGGGAAATAAAATGACCACCGATTATGTAGCTGGCTGCAGGGCAGAGATAGCTCCTGTGATTGTCACGTGTCACGAAGAATGGAGGCATTAACCGAAGTTAATTACGTAGCCAAAGCTAAAGGGCCTCGGGACAGGATGTCCTATTTTGGTGTGACATGATCAACCAACAAAGCAGCTCTGAAGAAGCTTGTGCATGACTGAGATCACATAAAGGCCACGTCAACATTACATATCAAAGTAGAGGAGAAATATGGAAAATGATAAAAATGTAACTGCGTATTACCCACTTTACACACATTCACATCCCTGTAGACAAAGCTATGATAGGGCCATGTAAAGTTCCCCTGTTTCAGGAAGGAACCCACATGAAGTTGGGTGGGTATGCAAGATTCATTCGGTGGGTCCTGCCACTGAACTCACCCTTACTCTTAAAATAGCCACCTACAGTTTAACAAAAAACTGACATTCATTGCACATACACCACCTGCTTCCTCCATATATCGAGTCACTCTAGAGCATTTCAGAGATAGCCAGAGAGCAAGTAGTAGAACCAAAGCACAAATAGCTGAATGCTGTTAACCCCCTTTAACCCTTGGAATATCCCCTAGTCCTGTGCAGAAACAAAAGCATAAAAGGAGAGCAGAAGGATAGCCTTACAAAAATGTGATAATTTTGGGTTTAATATATATTCTGAAGGTCCATCCCCAAAAAGCTTCTGATGCAGGAAGAGCTTGGCTGGCACTGTATAAGGTAAAAATAAATTCTACGAAAGATTAAGTACCAACTATACGATTTTTTTTTTTTTAACCAACCCCATTCACACTTAACAACCTAACCTAGATTCCAAGTAAGGGCCTCAAACAGTTTTCTGTATGCACCTGGCTATATTAACATTTTGCTTAAACTTCCCTCTGGGTCTGCCGTAGCATTGATTAGTGAAAATCATACCTGGGAAACATAAATAAAAGGAGACTCTGATATTAATCCTTTACCATAAAGGATTCTACTGCTAATGGTGGCAACCAAGTTGTACCATTGTAGAGCATTGAAGATTTTGATGTTGAGATATATATTATATATATATATTATTTTTTTTCTTCTCAGAACGGTACCAACTGAGATAGGGCATCATCAAATCAGAATAGAATGCGAAGGAGTGAGAAGTAATATTTACTTTTAAACCATGAAAGAAAGTTCCCAGTTAAGCAGCCCCTTTGTTGTATAAACTGGTTTGATACCTAGCGTTCTTTTACAGGCTTTCCCTCAGGTCAGTACCAAGCATTTTGGAATTATCTTACTACCAGCTTCCCCATGGTGAAAATATTGTAGTAAAACTTTCTAAATGAGACAAATTGTATTTTTCTTAAAAAATTATTATATATATATATGCCTTTCACATTTAGCAGATTCCCTCATGCTAAATTAATTACAGCAGTAATAGTAACTGACCCGATAGGGTTAATGCTAGTGTTTCAGAAACGGGTCTTTTTTTCCCCCCAAGAATAGAGGAACAGACGGTTAAAACAGAGAAGTCTTGGGTTTCCTTCCCACAGCTGGGGGAATGTCTGTTACTCAGAGATTTGCCACGTATTCTCATCAGCATTTCTGTGTTTTGTTACCACACTGTCCACAGGATGGATGTGTGAGGAGCCCCCAAGGTCTGCAAGCCACACAGTCTCATTTATAACAGCCTGGCTTCTTCTTGAGACTCTCTTAAATCTCCCATTTCTCCATTGAATACTCTTTATAGTCCAATGCTTTCTAATATTTCATATAACCTCTCCTGTTGGTCTGATTAATCACACCGAATATTTCCAACTCTTCACATATTACAAATTGGTAGGTTGTTAGCTACTGTTGTTCTACAGTCCTAAAACTAGAAATAAGTGTCGAGAACCAGCCTCTTTCATGCACTTTCTGCATGCAATACTGGGGGGAAAAAACCTTATAGCCTTGCCCCCACAAGATCAGCTCAATAGGAATAGGCAGCCGCCTTGGCAAGGCCAGTCCTTAACTGCTCCTAATATGCCTCCCATGATAGAAAACCTCAGACTATATTATATATTCTTCAGCACTGCTTATTAAGGTCGTAATCCATTTTGTCTTCTTTTTGTGTTACCCTAAACCAAAGAACAAGTCATTATTAGTGAACCACATGATATCTTCTTCTCCCACCGAGGAGAAACCAGCTGTCCTAACAGCATCTAAATGAGGTTTAATTGTATTATAGCGGAATAAACAAAATAATCAGACGTTGCACGTTTATCATACACTGTTAAAGGATACAGTTTGGTCTCTCAAACATGGTGCCACAGGCCGTATGAGTGATTACAGTTAGATGAAAAGTTAACACACAAAGGAAAAAAAAACTTGGACTATTGTAAGCTCGTTTGAGCAGGATCCTCCTTACCACGTTTCTGTAAGTCAAATTGTTATGTTATGCACTACTTCTGTCCATACAGCATTTCAGAATAAGATTGCACTAAAACCCAATATCTTTTGGAGAAGAATTTAAAACAATGGACTTTTAACCCCTTAACAATCAATGACGTGCCAGGCACATAACATTAAACAAGCTTAAAAAGAACTGTCCTAAACAGCACATGGGGGTAGAATGACCAGATTTGGGAAAAGAAATTGAAATAGCAAAATGCTACTTGTGCTTATTGCCCTAAAACTTGTAAAAACAAAAACATAAAAATATTGGGTATTTCTACTCAAGAAAAATAGTAGAACCAATTTAGCAGGTTTTTTTCATTAGCTTTTGTAGATGAGTAAAAGATTTTTCAAATAAAAGTGAAGGGGGGGTATCTGAACTTCTTGTTCTGAAAAAACAAATATATAACGTAAACAATTGTGATTCATTGAACCAGTTGAAAAGGCCAACAGTATTGATATAGATATATATATAGATATGAAAATGGAGCTAAATGTGGTAGAAATATTCCTCTGATCAATGACAAGTCTTCACCTTGATCATGTATGACCTAAACAATATTTAATCACCTGATTAAAAACAGGTAATGTGCCAGAGGGACAGACACCATACCTGTTAATATGCTACCACAGGCCTACCCAGAATGCACCACTGTAAACAAACTTGATCTCATACTAAATACTGTAGAAGAGAAGCCCAGGTCTTATTGGAAAGTATAGCAACACAATCTGCGTTTTGATCATCAACAACCACACAAACCTAGCTGTATAAAAGAAAATATATCAACATCTGCAGGAATCATCAGAAGCACAGCACAACTGTGATGTATAGCACTGGCTGTGTTGATTGGGAGAGATCCATACTGTAGATGAGACAATAGAGCTAGAACCCAGTTGTTCCACGAAGTTTGACAGCTGACTTTTATAGAATAAGGGTGAAAGGAAAGCCAAAAAAATTGAATCTTTTGCTAAGATATTTATTGTTTCATATAGCAAAATAGTGTGGGGTGGTTTTTCATAAACACAGAGTAGGAGACGGGGCAGGACAATGGGTAAGATGGATGGAGCCAAATACAGGACATTCTCAGATGAAGACCTCTTAATATGCAGAGCTAAAGCGTTAGAATGGCACTGCCAAAGCCTAGATTTGCTTTAACAACATTTCACAGTTTATTACACACACTAGCTTTCAACCACAATTTATATGGTACAATGAAGGAGGACGCCTATGATACAAATTTTATCAGAACCTAATTTAAACAAATAGTTTAAAATCTTCTAGGCAGAAAGGATGGGGAGTAGTATTTTACCATTCTAATCTCTTCTTCTAGATCTAGAATACGTCAATTATTGGCAAACTTTTATTTTGTGTTTTTACACAGGACTATTTTTGGAACAAACTAAACCGTTTTTTATCTGTAAACCCAGAGATTATGTTACATTTAACACTTCTGGTTTGAAATTTCCATTCCACACTCTGATTAATTGAAAGGGCACCTAGTTTTATTTCACCAATAAAATTGAGCCTCTCCAAGCAAAGATGTCTAGCATTAAAAAAAAATAAACTGCCAGCTACCCCATCAGTAAGATCCTGGATGTCTGTGGATAAGTTGATTAGGAGCGCTATACCGACATACACCTAACTCCTCAAAACAAACACTGCAACCTCTTTGTGCATCACTGCTGTTTTTCTTTATGTTTTAGAATATGTTTTAAATCTACATAGTGGACATCCATGATTCAGCTAGAGGAAGGAACCTAAGGTAATTGTCCAATTTGTAACCGGGAACCATCCAAGAAACAGAAGAAAATAACAGCTATATCAAAAACTAAAGAAATGTCAAAAAAGACAGCTGTGAGTAAATTGAGGGCAATAAGAGAGGGATGTAAAAGTGCATCCCATCTGAACTCTTGAGCATAGAATCACAATTTGCAGAGTATCCAGACAGATTTGGTTCTGCTACAAATAAACCAGTTGGGAATATATCATGTGGCTTAATCGGAAAGAGACTGTCTGAAACAGAATATCACAAAAACATTTTTTTAAAAAGTTAAAAAAGTGGTGATGCACCAAAGGTGATGCATTCGTTCCAGACTGTGTGAACACAAAGATTTGCCCCTTCATCCTGAGATGCCACGAAAGTTCCCAGGTATAAATGTTAAGGCTAATGTACATTAGCCTGTAGTTGTGGGAGGGGCTATGGTTATTTAACCAAACACCTCTCCCTACCACAGCTACATTTTAGCGTCTGACGTTAACTTCCTTCCTTTTATTTCCTCTTTTTCTCCTCTATCCTTTATTTCATTTCTATTTACGGGGTGGCCCTCTATAGGCCTACCTGGTACATTGGTCATGGCACACCTCAGACCGAACGGACCCTCTCTTGGCCTCCACTAATCCTATTAGTTTGCCCCCAACACAATTATTAGTATTGCAATGTTTATTTATTTTTGTTAGGTAGTTTAATTTCGCACCGGTTGCTAAACATCTTACGGCAGGTAGCACTGCCAGCTCTACTGGACATGCATGTTCCCTTAGCAAAATGACTTAAGCTTGAACCCTGCTGGCAACAGCCTATTTTATTAACTTGAAACAGGGAGGCACGAGGTGTTCTGTTAATTTAAACATTACCAGTATAACATCAAATAACCCCACTATCCAGCATGTGAGAAAGTCAACTATAGTATTATTCACACTAACCACAATAAAATGCCACAGGCTGTCTACTCAATCACAGCATCCGAATCTGCAGCAAAACAAGGAAAATTAGTAGCGCAACAAAAGGTCTTAATTATGTTAGGTAACATATTGACTACAAACGTTTGTTACCCTGAGGTTAAGATTTAATACCAGATTGATGTGTTGTCTTTATCCAACCAAAGGGCTAAGTGCAAAAACCAAGGTCAAGGCCCAAAACAATGCCCCTTAGGAGGCTGGTGTTTTATAACCATGGACAGCCTAACACAATAAGCAAACATTAACTCGATTGTGGGTTTCACATTTTCCCCATTTTCTTTAGAGTTGAGTAACAGTTTCCACTTCTATAAATACTTTTGCAATCATAGACGCAAACACACAAGCAAAATGAAAAAAAACAAATCCTCCAAGCTATATGTTAAAGACACGGTTCCACTCACACATAACACTAATTGCACTTTCTAGCATGCTAAGTGAATAAGCCTTAATAGATCCGTCTATTACGGTGCCTACTATTACATTTTAGGCTACATATGAATCTGCTACACAATTCATTTTACAGCATGTACATCTAAAGGAACAATCATGTTAAGGAAAGTTAAGTGCTCATTGCCCTCCTCCCCTTTCAGGATCCACTGAAACATTAACAGTATGAATGGTATGCTTTACACACTGCCACTTATCAACCCCTTAATACAGATATTATAATTATATATATGGCTGCATTTTGGTGCCATGTGTTCTCCAGGTAAGCAACGCACACACGCGGTCATCCACGCGATGTAAAAGAAATCATGATTTATCAGACTAGGCCTTATGTTCCGACGCCCATTGTAGGCGCTTTCGGCAGTGGATAAGGGTCATCATGGGCACTCTGCTGGTCTGCGGCTATGCAGCCTCATATGCCTCAGCCACCCATAACCTTTAACAGCTTTTCTTTCCTTGGACCACTTTTGATAGGTACTGTGTACTACAAACTGGGAACACCCCACAAAAGCTGCAGCTGTGGAGATGCTCTGACCCAGTTATCTAGTCATCACAATTTGGCCCTTATAAAAGTCACTCAGATCCTTACACTTGCCAGTTTTTCCTGTATCTAACACATCAACTACTTGCCTAATATATCCCACCCACTGACAGGTGCCATGATAACAAGATTATCAGTATTATTCAACCTGTCAGTGGTCATAATGTTATGACTGAGTGGTGTGTGTATAATATTATATATATATATATACACAGGCCCGTACTGGCCATCGGGCACACCAGGCATTTGTCCGCTGGGCCGGGGGTGGCAGGGCCAGATTGATGTAGGGGCTGATTGAGCTGCGGTTCCAGGCCCCTACCTTAAAAATAGGCCCAGTCAGAACCGGACTGACTGGGCCTATGCAGCCATCCTAACGAAGGGGAAAAAGGGGCACCGCTACTTACCTGGCAGACGCGCGCAAGCAGCGTCTCTTCTACCGCCAGGGGGACGCAGGAATCCAACGGAGTCACGTTACGTACGTCACATGACCCTGCTGCGTGTCTGCTTCCCCTGTGCAGTAGAACATGTTGTCCGTGGAAGTCTGCGAGCAGCGCGTACATCATCAGTTCAGGTAAGGGGGCGAGGGAGGCTGTATGAAGGAGTATGTGAGATTGAGTGAATTAATGAGTGTGAAGGAGTATATGTAAATGAGTATCTGAATGAGGGAATGATTATCTGTGTATTAGTGAATGAATGTGTGTGTGTGTGATAGCATGGATGTGTAAGGGGGGGGGCAAACATGCCACAGGCAGGCTGTTTTGGGGGCAGCGACCATCACATAAATCAATACGAAAGTGAAACAGTCAGTGGAAACCCTCCAGATGCGGGTCTCAGTGTGGCAGAGCCTGTCCTGGTGTGTGTACGAACACGGAAAAGAATCCCAGCACTCCAATCAGCTTCCAATCCTTAGGTTACTTTATTCACAGAAAGCAAAACAAAAAAATCCCAAATCATGATCATATTTTCCAGGTGACCAGGGTTTGTCAAGCCTTGCTATACACTTACACACCTTGCATTTACAGAGGTGGTCACATTTGCTGGTAATCAATTAATCAAGGATATTTGATTAGCAGCACCTGTCTGCTACTTAGCATCTTAATTTATATGGAAGCTGCATGGCTGTACACACACGACTTTTTGGCTTAAGTTTTGTCATCACAACATGGTATAACATGTGTTGCTGTTCATCTAAGGTTGTATTTACCTAATTTTTATTATATCCTGATATAACAAGCCATATTAGTTTCACACAATTGTACATACCCCAACTCTGACACTATAATATACACACTCACATACGCTACTCCATCTCCCACCCTCCCCCCTCACACTGTGGAAACCAGACAAGTCGCTGCCTATTTTCTGCCATCAGGAGTGTGGCATCCTATGATTCCCTGTAGGGGTGCGGTAAGGCAAGTGCCATGCGTTACGTGACCACACTGGGAGACTCGCTGCACCCGCTACACAGCACACCCGCAGGAAGGCATAGGGTGCTGGATTCATGATGGCAACTCTTCAAATCCCTCTGCACCAGGAAGTTTTTTCTAGTCGCCCTGTTCACCTGGTGCCCAGGGTTTTGTGAAGCACCTACCAGATAACACAGTATACGAGTATGTGTGTGTATGATCTAAAACAGCTAGATTCCAAAAGGCATACAAAAAAAATTACAGGTGCACAAAGAAAAGATGAAGGGAAATAAAAAGTTGTAATAGTAATCAACATCAAAGCTGGTTGCTCTTCTACAAAGTCAATCATTTAGCCTGTGCATAAGCTTGTATGATGACTTGTCTTATTGGAGTGTGGTAGGAAAAACAGCCCTGTCTAAACTAGTGTGTGTGTCAAGCTTCTTCGGTGCCCAGGAGGGTGAATGAGACTTCATGTATAAAGTTCAATCCCACTTTAAAGTCAGAATTCAGCACATACCATTCAAAAAACACTGATTCAGATCCTTGGTAACCAATATAGCCATGAAAAATTAGATATAATTCAACAAATTTGGGGTACTTTGATGTAGTGGTGGTCTTTGCAAAACATGGCCATGTATCGTGACGGAATCCCCAATATCTATGCCTTACATGGGTGTTTTTTTTTAATGGCATTTAATGGGCATGCACTGAATTCTTGCTTTGATTTTGTGTCCTTAATGATCATTATTATTCTAGCAGCAACCCAGGAATCTGAATGCGTATAGCTTATGCTTTTTAGGTTGTGTGCGCCTCTAGTTTTGTATACCTCTTCACAATCACCTTACAGTCCAGCACTTAGAAAAGCCTTGCAGGCTGAGGAGCAGAAAGACTATAGATACACACTCTTTTCTGCTCTCACATCTGTTAGTTAAAGTAGTATAACTGAAAAACATGGAACTAGTTTATTTTGATGGCTATTACATCATTCTGGCTCTGTGTAAATACAAAAACACTGGCATGTGCAGACCAAGGCAGACGATGACGTGTAAAAAAAAGATCTAGTAAAGGTACAACTGGTAAAATGATTGATTCTGTGCTTAATCCAAAAGGAACAATACAATGTAAAAATAAACTGTGCGTACTCCCAGAATAGTAAAAATAAAATATGCCGCCAACGTTTCGGCCACAAGCGGCCTACATCAGAGCTAACAAATCGCAAGCATGTTTTCTGTGCAAACTTAATCATTCCATCAATGTGACATTTAATTGCAGTGTGCGTGATTCCAAGATGCACAAGTTTGTTGTGAACATTATAAAATAGTAACACAAAATGTTGATATGACATGTATGACGCAGCTACATCACTTGAGAAAAAAAAAAAAAAATTCTCATAAACAGGCTAGATTTCCCATTAGGCAATGCAGGAATGCACTAAGGTCGCCTCAGGGTTAAAAGCCATATACCTACCCCCAACTACTTCTAAAAGTTAAAATGTAAACATTTTTCCTAAGAGCTGCTCCGACTCTACAGGTGTGAACAGACATAGGCACTAAAACCTGAAGTTCAACATTCTACAAACTCATCACAACTCCTTCCGGCCCACTGTACCTTTTTGCTTAGAGCGGATTACAAAAACAGAGACAGAAAGGCCCCAAGATCCTGTCCCGGACAATACTGCGAGATGTAGCCACAAGCGGTGTTTCAATGTCTGACAAATGGAAATGGCATTTAAGATGTAGTCCTCAGAAACCGACTCATTTATTCCTTTTATTCTATGTACTGAATGTTTTGGGGTTTTTTTGTGAATATAAAGTTAGAGCGCTACGGGGGCATGCACTGCCGATACTGAATGCCAGTATATTGCATGTATGTGTATATATTTCTCACAGTTCTAGGAGATTACGCACACATTTCCAAGTAGGGTCGGTAAGCGCCTGTATGCTTTTTCACAGCGTCCCACAATCTACACTTTACTCGTTTCCATAAAAACACCTGGGGAGAGGCCAAAGTGATCAAGGAAGAGAGAGAGAGAGAAATGCGGGGAAAATAAGGAGAGAGATAGTGACTGAGTGCTATGAGGTGAGGTTTTGTGTGAGAGAAGCAGTGAGGAGGGAGGGATTGCGTGGGTGGAAGGGGGGGGGTAGAAGAAAAACATGTTTGCTTCACGCAGATGATAAAGCAAAATCTACCCCACATCCTGGTGAGAGAAAAAAGGTAAAAAAAAAAAAATCTTTTGCTGGATGTTTGTCATGCTCGCTCTTATCCAGAACAAAACTACAGATATATTTCCCCCCCCCCCCATTTTATAAAGGGAATTTTAACTCTTCTCACTCAGCAAGATAAGCACAAGATATGGAAGAACCATATGTCCCATTCTGTCAGAAGAGATTTTTTTTATTTTTATTTTTTTTAAAATAGGTGTTGGAGCATAGATGTCTGTGCTCCATTTCCTAAAGTAGCATTTTAACACTTTGTGTCGTATCTGGAGCATGCACGGAGACATGTTTAACGCACAATCTATAGGGGCTCAAATTGCACTCTTCCGATGAAGGGAGCATTGGGATCAGACCGAGGCAATCTAAGAGCTGCACACGGTGTATGCGTTTAACACAAACTACAACAACAAGATAACAGGACTGGTACTTAAAAAGAAAAAACATTCTCTACATGCTGTTGCTCTGTTCCTGACAAGTGTTGTCCACTAGCGTGTAGAAGTCATATACAGTTTCATTAGGACTGTGTACGAGATCAGGAATTCTTCAGAACACCTTGGTAAAAAAAAAAAAAAAAAAAAAAAAAATTATCCCCAGAATTAACAGAATAAGAAAAGGAAGCAGCATCTTATTTAGCCTACCTGTGAACTGTAGACTGTCTCTGTAGGAAGCACATACAAGCACTGTGGCATGTAAGCATATTGGTTATGATGTATCACTTTGTTCAATGTCCCAAAAGCACATGTACAGATACATTGTGGCGTTCGGATGTTTGCAGGCGCTAACCCCTTCTTTACTGGTGGGGGTTCACAAAAACCTGACCAGTATTTTTACATTAAGGTTCTTTAACCCTGCATCCATGCCGATAGAGCTTTCTTTTGATGTCCTTTTTTCTTTTTAGATATATAGTCCCACATTTAGTATACTTAATACATTAAAATATTGGAGAAAAGTCTTGTGTTTCTTTACGCCGCTCGTACTACTACTGTACCTTCCTGCGCGACGGTTGCCTCTTTTTCTATGTGCAATGATGACACTCTTCCTGTATTGTACAGAGGATCCGATGAATAAAAACTTTTTTAATGTTAAAAAAAAAAAATATTGGAGAAAATTTTTTAAGATAATTACTATGAAATTGATACCCTAACCAGTTCAGCTGTCCAAACTACTACAAGATGTATTAATGTAAGTGTCATGAACTTGGAAAATCCCAACATGCATAGGGGTTTATGTTATTGGAAGTTAAGGGGTACACAATGGAGCACGCCAGTTCCCTTTTCAAAATTTGAAATTTTCTGTTAAGCAGCCCACCTGCTCTAAATATCCCCATAAAAACTATAGATTTTTAAAGGACAACCAAGGGTATTTGGTGGGCCAGTCATTAGTTTTTATCTGCTGGCACATTTCTATTTCACAAGGAGTATTTGGACATTTATCGTGCAGCCATTTGATAACCAATCTGTGGCAAAGGGAACCATAATTTTTTATGCTTTTTTGCCACCAAAGTCTCTCAAACAGCCAATGAATACAGCTGAATCTCCAGATGGTTTTTGTATATTTTTACATCTACAGGGCAAGGTAGATGGCACACAACAAAGGTTTAAACGATAATACAAGGTTCTGGAATAAAAATTAAAAAAGAATTGTGCATTCCCTCTTTTACTTTTCTGAGGTTCCTGATTTTTTCTGAGAATGCGATGCATCCATTAATAAAGGAAGCCTCGCGTGATGACGCAAGACTTCTGGCGTGGGAATCATGAATGGCGGTTCTCGGGGACTGCGTCAGGTGCAAGGCAGGCCCATTACAACAGAAAAAGCGTCAGGTAGCGAGCGGTGTACACATACAGCTGCTTTCTTCATGGCATTACATGCCATCATTATAGGTTCTTGGGCCACTTTTTCATGACCGCACAAAACATCATGAAGGTTTCTGAAAACTGCTACCTGCTTAAGCTTTATTATGTAAATCCACAAAAAAACAAATAAAACCCCACGAGATTGCTTTGTGCATTTCGCAATATTGGTGGTGTGACTGACGGTAGGCAGCTTAAAAGGAGAACTTTGATGGTTTTCTAATGTTGTAAGATGCTGCAAAATAACCGTTCAACACAACCGGCTGCTGTGTACTATGCACGACTACACTGTGCATAGCTACTAAAAGGGAAGAAAAAAACAAACAAAACATACATAACATATACACAAACTTGTTGGGAACTGAAGTCAAGTAAAATCAAGATATAGAGAGGGCTTGGATGCTTTCATATATTTTGCACATAAAGTGAAAGCTTTGATTTTTAAATCTCTGTCAATAAAGAAACCACACAACTCTCAAGCTTCTCGGGATGAAAATTTACTGAAGAGAGATGCTAAAAAATGTAGTACCGCATACCATATTATTCACAGTTTCTTGCACATATGTACATGATATGACTAAAAGCATGTGAACACCTGACACTGTCACCTATATAAGCTAGTTTGACAGCCCATTCCAAAACCATGGGCATTAAAATAAAGTAGCCCCCATCCCTCCTTTGGGGGGGGAATAACAGCATCCACTCTTCTGGAAAGGCTTCCCACATAAGTTTGGAACGTATCTATGGGAACTTGTGCCCATACAGCCAAAAGAGCGTTTGTGATATCAGGCACCGATATTGGACAAGAAGGCCTGGCAAACAGTTGGCGGTTTAATGCATCCTAAAGGTGGTCAAGGCTCGGTGCAGTGGGCTTTACACCTCTCCAGCAAACGCTATTGCGCATTGAGGTTGGCTTCTGTGCAGCTGCTCAGCCATGGAAACCCATTTCATGTAGCGCCCGACGCACAATGCTCTTGCTGATTTTTCTTCCAGAGGCAGTTTGGAACTCTGTAATGAATGACGCTACAGACAGGCTTTTGTTTGTTTATAATTTAGATATATACACACACAGCAACTATGCGTTGACTACCACTTTTTGGCTGGGCTGTTACTTCCACTTTGCATTAATAGCACCCTAAGCTCAATTAGGGGAGTCCACAGACTTTTGGTTATATAGTGCACCTTAGTAACATGATGTGCACTTTTTGAAAGCCTGAGAATTGAGCTGCTATGTTCCTTTGACACACATTTTGTTGGCGCTTCAGTTATTAGTGAGTTTGACCAGTGCAGTTAGATTGAAGTAATTCACAGTTCCTGTTTCCAAAGCTAACAAGATGACATTAGGCTATAGAAAGACTAATATGTTTGCACAACATATAGGGAAATTCCTATGATCTACTGACTACAGCATGATTTGAGAGAGCAGGTTATTGTTTATGTTCCATGGGTATGCTTAAAGGAGACCCCTCCTCCATTTTTTTTTGTAGCAGATGGAAAATTGATTTTTACAATATTATGGAGGTTTTCATTTCGAAAACAGCTCAAGTTCCAGAAGAGTATATAGTTCGGAACGCTCCCCATGTTATCACATGACTAACAACGGCAGCCCCCGGGTCTGTAGCTAGAGGATGTTTATTGGAATAAAAGGAGATATGTACACCACGCTGTATTATATGGTCAATGACAAAATGTTTTTCACAGTACTTCCCCTTTAAGTGTGCTGGTATGGAACAGTTTAACATTGCCACATCAAAAGTTATACTTTAAAAAGCGAGTCATGCCCATTTTCAAAAGACCAGTGAAGCAAACCCCGATTGCTCTCTGTCCTTGCAATCCAAGCAGTTTTTCACGGTGGACCAGTTTTTGGTCACTTGCCTACTGGTAGAGCACCAGGTTTGTGAGCATGCAACTGCAAATGGCAACATTCACAAACACTAATTTAAATTAAGTTAAACTGTAAGCCATACGTATTTTCACCCTTGTAAGATTCCACCAAAATCTAAATATGAACATTTATTGTAATTTAAAAACAATTTACAGTCTTATAGATGTGGTTTAGTTTTACGAGTGTATGTGGAAAGCCTTACTGTATGGCGAAAGATAATAAAGTTCTGTTGTTGCGTTGATCCATGTGAGGTTCCATTGAATACTGGAAATTTCAGCTACCTCAATGTATAAAAAAGGGACATTTCAAGTGCTAAGACCACTTTTATAACATTCTGTTTTATTGGCATTTCTAAACAATCCATGTCCACTGTTAACCACATTTGCTTCCTAATTCTGAAGCATACATTTGTCTGTCATTTCAACCTAATTAAATTTACCGTACTGTAGCATTTCCATTGGATCCATAAGCATAACTGCTTTGACAAAGGCAAAGTTTTAATTAAAAGTGAAAAACACTCTTTGAATCCAATTAAATATACAATTGTAAACTAGATAATTCTAAAATATTGTGAAAACTCATTATGTTCTGGGCTCTAAAAACCTAACTAAGGTTTGGTCACAAGTACACGTCGTTTGATCCATTTACAAAGCAGTAGGTATTTCACCTGGACAATCCATTGTTGTACTTATTCCAGAGGAGTAAAATAGTGGAAATTTCCATCCCTGTATACACACACGCACCTAAAAATGCTGTCAGGTGGGTACCCTATTAATCTCTCCTCAGAATATCAAATTCCCAGTTGCAATGAGCCGTGAACTCATCACACACAGACAAGCATCAAACACGAGATTCATGCACACGTAACATCAAATGGATCCTCTTACTAGCCCCTGTGCAGAGAGGCCCAGCCCTGCTATTCCAGTCTCGCAAGGACTGCGATTCCCACCAAGAAGGACAAACCTCTGCTGCCAGCCATAATGCTCGACTGGAACATTTCAATGATTTTTAAGTCTCCTGTGTGTTTAATGTTGCAATGTGAACGACTTAAAAAATAGATTTGAAATGTATATATTAAAATACCATTTTTTATGTCAACTCTTAGTTATACAAGATGTTATAGAGATTCATAAAAATATTAAGGATAATCAAGATTTGTATACACCGTATTTGCTCGAAGAAGACTTTTTTTGTAGCAAATACTCTGAAAAATACCCCCTTTACTTATACTCGATGTCGTCTTATAATCGTACCCCAAATAGAGGTCTGACTAGGCACTGCAGGGGACCTGGATCCTCCTCTCTCAACCTCTGCTGCTGGCAGTTCCTCTGGGGTTTCTATGACTGAGCGCCAGCATCACATGACCTTCCGATGCTTCACGAAGCCCCAGCAGAAGCAGAAATTGCCTGCGGGACCTGGAGCCTCCTCTCTGCGCATCCCGCAGACGTTCACCTGCTGCCACAGACAACCTCCGCTTCTGCACGGCACACACACTCGAACACTCAACATGAGTTAGCACCACACTCCCAGCCAGTGTGCTCATGCGGCTAACACTATGCATACAAAAGAATTTAACACACTTACACTACAGACACCTATACATCAAATTTGTAGACATACTGACTTTGGCACTATACATATGGCACACATATACACTGATACTACAGTATACACAGCTGGACTCCAGCACTATACATATACACAAACTCACATACTACTTCCCTCTCACGTCACACCACTGTCTATCTTCTTCCACCGTGAATTCTGCATACTATGCTTCCTACTGATGCTAGGTGAATCGATTGACGTGAGGAACCCAGCAGGGTCATGTAGCGAGCCTTATGTGACCCTGCTGGGCGCCTCACATCACCCGCTACACTGCATTCATGATGGCAGCCCTGCAAGACCCTGGCCACCAGGAAGCGGTTTCTAGTCGTCATGCTGACTTGGCTTTGTCATGCCCTGTATTAGATATAAATTGCACGAGGAGAACATTATTTCCAAAGTTACCCATGGCAAACGGCACAGACATTTTGTGGCTTCTGTACATTGCGTTGGTCTAAAGCTTACACACACACACACAAATTAAGAGACAGATATTCCAGAGTGCCCAAATCGTATGGAAGGGCAATATCAGACGTTTCTTGGAACAAGAATAATCGGGTTAAGGGAATTAGAAAAGTCTGTTGATTCTGGGAATATACTAATTTTGACATATTGAAGGTGTAAGGTTCAGAGCACATTAAGGAGTCCCAATTTGATCAAAATGTACTAAAGACAATGACAAACAGCTTTAAAAACAGGAGTCCCCTGGTCCGAAGATATTAATTCTCTCTAAACCTTTTATACAAGGTTTTCTTAACTCGAATGCGCCCTGCAGATGTACAGAGGGTTTAAAAGAAAACACTCCAACTCAACGACCTTTCTAGGAGTCCAACTTTCAAACAACCCAAATCAAAGCATTAAACTTAAACCACAAGAGGTCATAAATCAAAAAGGTGTTAATTGAGACTTCTCCTTAATCCGTTAATGCTAAAACGCTGCGTGATCCCAAACTAAGATTTGCAGTTAATCTTTTTTTTTTTGTTTTCTTTCCTTAGTTTTAATATTTGACTTAATTTGCTCTTCTCAGCCAAACAGTAAAATGAATATGCATTTCTCTGCTGTTTGTCGACAGCAGGGAACAGCAGAACTTTGGACCACAAACTGCATGTTGAACTTTACTTTTTTGGCTAATTTCCCCCCCCTCCTTGAAAAAGAAAAAAAAAAACTTCCAATCACCAGAACAGTCACAAGAATGGAAGATGTACATCACAACATGTGGGAAGAGCTTCCTCAAACACATAGGTATGAAATTATACGTCATCAGCCTAACACCTATAGGTACAAAACTAATTTAAACTATTTAATGACAAAAACAAACATTATGGCTAAGCTACAATGAAAAAAAGTGGGATAGTTTACACAAAGTACTTAAATACAATCATAGACAGTGAGCCAAGCTGCCAGTGGTTACGTGAGATAGGTATTTATAATAAATAAAGACATTTGAAAGTACAAGCTGTACGTGGGAGGGGGAAAAAAAATTAAAA
The DNA here is from genome assembly GCA_009364415.1 of Spea multiplicata. Taxonomy (NCBI): domain Eukaryota; kingdom Metazoa; phylum Chordata; class Amphibia; order Anura; family Pelobatidae; genus Spea; species Spea multiplicata. The sequence continues at coordinate 11,995 of VKOC01002380.1, read as the reverse complement.
TTATAGCAAAAACATTTTTTTTAAATCTATATTTATAGAACATGGTTAAAAATTCTGGAAAAATTGTTTACATTCATTAAACGTAGGATTGGCAACAAGCAAATCACGCAGACGGGCTGTCACTCTGTACGGCAGGTCATCTGCATGGCGGACTAACATTTGCTGCCCCACAGAGAAATCTTGTGTTTTCTAGAAGTCGACAGCTATGAAAACACATCCAGGTCAACTTGCTGACAATAGTGGTCAATAGTAGCAATATGTATAAGGCCATTATGAGTAATGCGCAATTCTTCAGAAATTGGGAATTGCACAACTCCATCCATGTGAACAGGAACAGCATTTGAGGAGGTTTAGCCTTTCAAGGAACACCCCTGCCATGTGATTAACTTTTATGGGTATGATAGCTACGTGGTTTACGGTGTCTCCTTTGTAAATATGTGGCCCTTTCTCCACAGCCCAGCTGTTTTTTGATAAGGCCTTCAGCTAAAACACATCTCCTGCACGTGGCATATAGGGCAATATACTCGTTCTCCTGTTAAGGCAATTGTAACTTGTAGCGGTTTTGGCTTTAGCATGGTAAATTTCTATGTAACTATATATACACAATATATCATGGATTGTTACATATTCCAGAGGTTGACTGAATAACTTATGAAACCTCAGCAGTTGTTGGTTAGAAGGGCAGATGTGTTTACCCATCTTTCTGGGGCAAAAACCTATATTCTAATAATGTCACTGTTCCCACACCTATTTGATGGCCTCTAATGGAAAGAGACTGGTTTCTTTCATTGCTGCCAAATTAACTCCAGTTTGTGATCCAGTATCCACTCGAAGATATATAATCCCATATGCAGAGCAACAGTAGCAACAAAAGAAATGAGGAAAAAAAAGATCCAATATCTTTATCCTTAATATAAAGACTTCTAAACAAGAGAGTACTTATGAGTTGCTGACTATGAAAGCATCACCCCAGATGCTGTGCAATACAAACATACGGCTTATACTATATTGTACGGCTTATATTATATTGTAGGCGTTAGACACTGTTCTGATCGCAGTACGTTACAACTGCTAGGTTAGCAGAGAGAATGTATTTCAGGAGTATTTTTCATCAGCCACACTAAGTGTGCACAATTATGGATAATAGCAAAAAGCTTGTCTAGCAGTTTGTCCCTGTATTAATCTAAATTATTGGTCGCATATACAAAATAAATATGGTGCTGTGAACGCTCTCTGTTGACAGAAATATTTATTGTGAACATGTAGGAATAATTGTTACGTTTGTTTGATTGAATTATGCGCAAAACACTTAATATGTAAATCTCACAAGACCTGTGTCTCATAATCAAAAATGTATACAGAAATAAACACAGGTGGATTCTATCTCTATAACCAATATAAACAGTGGGATTACGTCCCTGCTGTTTGAAGTGAATTCATTTGGCATCATATAGTAGTCAGGCTGCCATTATTTGGAAACCAGCCTTAGCGTCTTAAGAGCCAGGAAATAGGTAGATCTGTTCACATCTTTATAAACCCTTAAAAAACAAAGTAGTTTCCAGGATTAACATTTTAAGCAGCCCCTACATGCCAGTATTGAGAAACTAAAAATCCAACTACAAAGATGGAGTCCGATAACATAAGAAAAACGGCTAGCCTGGCCATCTTAATTCTAAAAGAAAACAGCATATGAAACCGTCAGCGTGCCTAATTTTTCCAAAAGGTCACAGAGAGGTATTCTCCGTTTAATCGCCTTATCAGAGTGACATTGAAGTATCCTACTCTAATGGTACAGAACATAATCACGCAGGGAGGTGAGGTAAGAATACAAACATATGCATCACGTCATTACAATAATAAAATGTTGCAAATGCAAAGTATTAGTTATTTGTATGAATTTAAGTATTGTATGCAAATGCTCTGAAAAATACCCCTCGTCTTATAATATGAGACTAAGATCCAGCTCCCCCGCAGCGCTGCAGGGGACCTGGATCCTCCTGTCTGGTAACCTCCACTGCTGGTGCTTCTGACTCCCTGGTGTGTAGCCGGTGCAGCGGATAGACGCCACCGCAAATAAGGGAAAAAAAAAAAAAAAAAAAGATATTTTTCTCAATTGTAGCTTTTATTAAAAAATAGTTTACATGAATTAACATTTACTAGTAAAACTTGTTTCTTATAGGGTCGTCTTACATTCAGGCTGTCTTTTTTTCCTAAATTAATATTCAGATTTTGGGTGGGTTGTCTTATAATCAAGCAAATCCGGTATGTTCCCATCCAGACACTGACATACACTCTGCCCATCAGTGCCAGTACTGGATGTAGGAGAGGATCCATTTGGAAGGACAATTTTCAAGTGCCGGGTAACCATGGCTCCTAAAATGCTTTATTGTCGAGAACATTTTGTGAAATCGTGTAGAGATATTTATTAATACACCAAAAAAAAAAAAAATCAGGCTAGAAGCTAAATGTTCTCTCTGGCTCCCAAATCCAATATATACGTGTCTGACCTGCATACAGACCAGTAACAGAAAGCACAAAATGTTGGCACCAGCAAAACTGGACCTGACTGGGCACTCAACATAGGCAAAGCCATCAGATGGGCTTGGGTACTGAGATGGATGCAACTTTGGACACTGTAATCCTGGAACCAAAACCCTTTTTATCACCAAAATGAGAAACATGAAAGTAGCACACATATTAGTCACTTAAAACTCGGATCAGATGGTATTTCTCTGATGCCTGCTCAAACTTGCAACTGCCAAAAGTGAGGCTGCAGTGACATTTCTCAACATCCCCAGGACAGAAATGCATTCACAGTTGCCACGCAGTGGGGGGGGGAACACATTACTGACTATGAGGATGGGAGTACGGACAAACAAAGACACGGTAATATGAGCAGAAGCACAATATTTGCATGATAGATCCACACAACCAACTCAAAACCCTTAGCCGTTACCCCGTCACTGGATGTTTAATGGAAATGCTACCATTTCAATCCGGCTTATACTGGCCGATTTTCCAGCATTATAGATTTAGTAGAGACTTTCCTTCCCAAAAGATAACTCTAGTATTATAATGAGATCAGTAAACGTTTCTTGACATCACATGCTTCTTTTCATTCACTAAAAGGGCTATGATGTCACCGAGATCACATTCCAGAGCAGGATACAGAAGCGCTAAAGAATCCACTAGTGCTCTATAAATAACGCTGTAAAAACTTTTCCAACTGTAAGAACAGAGTGTGTTAGCGTTACTAATATGTATACAACATGTAGCAAATTAAGTGTGTGTGTGTGTAATATTCTAGATAAGGAAGATAACCATTCTAAAAATCCCTTCGCATTGGGGGCAGAATATAGGATTGCAAAGTGTTGTTTTTCTTCATCTAGATTTATGCTATAACAAAAATAAAATACAAGAAAAAACGTTTATGTGAAGCACAATGTAATCCATACCTACCACATTTCTCACCCTCCTAATTTGACAGGTAACGCGTGTACAGCCACATGGTGCTTGATACATTACAACTATTTAATTAAACAGATCAAGGAATGGCTGTGTGTCTGTGTTGGTAATAAAAGCCTCATTTGTTTTTACAGTATATAATTCAGGGAGCCTCATGCTGGTTCAAATCACAAACATGGGGACTGGCTGCATTATCAACACAAATCTCTGGAATGATTCCAGTTAAACTTGATCCTGATGTAACTTGCAACGAAACGACCATGGAGATACGTGTATCAGCGGCGCATGTAAAATCACACACGCATGCAGGCAATCGGTTTACATGGACTTAAACAGATTGTGTTTTCCTGTGTGATCAAATTGGAAAGAGGTATTCCTGATGCACCAAGCGCTGCATTTACTAGGAAGAGATATATATATATAAAGCAGCCTGGGAGTCAAATATTTAGCAATCTTAAATAAATATTTTGTCTATGAAGGGCCATGTTAGACTACATAATAATCTGGGCCTACTGAGGCCCTATGTCTGGATCTGATCGTGCGCTCTCCTGTCAGGCATGAAAGGCGGCGGCCTAAGCGGCAGGTCCCGGCCCCTCCCCCCCCAAGCCTCTGTTTACAATGTTGACCGAAAGCAGCAGCGCGGCCTACTCCCCGCGGGGCCCAGCAGCCTCGCTCGATTTTAACTGTACCGCTGAGGGCTCGCCAACACAGGCCTTGCGAGCTATGTTACACCGAGGTCTGCAACTACGCCACGGGGCCTTTGCTATTAAAGAGAAGAAAAAAAACACCACAGGCACGAAGGCCACGTAGCACAAATGAAAACAAAACAAATCTGCAAGCCATGAACCTGAAATGTCACAGCGCCGTTACACAACGAAGGCTTACAGCGTAGGTGTGTGAAGACGGCACTCGCAGTAATACCACATACCGTCTTACATTTATATATAAATAAAAGAAAGATATGCGAGGAAATACCCGTCGGAGGATCGCGCTCAATGTTTACTAAAGAGTCGGTTCATAATATGCCGAGTTGACGTCACACGGATCATTTTTTTATACACATGTGTGCGTCTATGTATAAGTTGCTAACAAGTACTCCATGCACACGTTGTATAGCATGCACCCGGTATTTGAAATATACTCACTTTTTCCATCGCTCTGGCCGCAGAAAACCATACTCAGAATAGCGAGGACTCCCAGTAGGGTCTTCCAGCCCACTTTGAGAGTGGGGTTATTATTGGGGTACCCCTCACCCCCCATCACACTCTGTCCCATGGCAATCCCTTCTCTCCGGCTACTCGTAACCTGAAGGGGCTCCCAGCAGAAGGAGAGAGCAGGGGGGTATTTTCCAAAGAATGAGGGGGCAAACGACCTCCCTCCCCCCAGCTAGAACTAATAAATAACCCCCCTGGTAAGTCCTATTTAACGATAAGATCCTGACAGCTCACGAATGGAGGCAGCATGATGACTTATATAAGCAGCTTCGATTGGGAAATAACGTCCGTATTTGATAAGGAGGGAGGATAAACAGCACGCTCGCTTGCTAGAGCGGGGAAACCCTCGTTCGTCGCGAGCGATTTGCCGGAATACGGAATCTTCAAAGTGCCTTCGTTTTTATCAATAAGCAGAACTCTGTAAGTAGTGTCAGATCTGGTCGCCGGTTACAAAAGGATCTGGAACCTCTGAGCCAAGTTAGGGTTTTTTTCCCCCCGTATTTCCTTCTCACCGAGCGCAGGGAATTATTTATAGCAAATCTTCCAAAGTAATCCACAATATGTCACAAAACAACTTCCTGAATTTTGCAGCAGGAGAAGGGGGCGGGAAAAAACTCCGGGTCTTTTTTTTTTTTTTTAAGATTATTGTTAGTTTTCTTATTCCACCCCAAAATTTAGCAAGGGGTGTAAGAGAAAAAGGACGTTTTCCTCCAGACAAGCAAGTGTGGCTTCTGAAATGATCAACAAGGTAGCGCTGGCCAATGCTCCGAAACGCATGCGGGAATTCTCCTACGGGGCCCAGCGTGTGTACGATCGCGTAAAAATGTCTTCACCCCACCGGGGAAAAACAAAACCTCATTGATGAGAAAGAATCAGTACTTGAGAGAGATTTTAAAAAAAAAAAAAAAAAACAACCCTCAGCTCCAGATCTTCTTCTTTTGTTGTTGTTTGTTTTATTCTTCGTCTTCGGAGATCATACAGAAAAAGAAACAAACAAAAAAGAAAGTTTGCAGAAAAGGAGATTTCTCCCCAAAATTCTATCCACGCACATATATGACACTAGTTCTTCCAAAGTCTCTCCCCCCTCCTTTTCTGACCAGTATCCAACCAGTAAACAAGAGCTGTTAGTCAGCTGGGAGAAGAGAAAGGTTTATGTAACACCCGGCGTGGAGTTCGTTCCATGCGGAATGGATTGTGTGACCGGCGCTCTGTTCACAGACAGGAGGCTTGTGTACTAATATTATTATTATGTATTGTTTTATATAGCTCTATCATATTAAAAACGGATATATAAAAACGGATTGCTTGAATAAGATATATACAAGTTTGGTATTGATTGACAGACACATAATAGGGGGTTATGGGGCACATCTGCTGCCAAATTAACTATATCCTCACTGAATAGAAATGTCTGTTAAGTCTAAACATTTGACAGCAGTAATAAGAACAATATTGCTATGCGTAATGTAATTTAAATGCAGCAAAGTGATATTTTTGTTCACGCTGCCTGGTTTGTGTTCCCTTGTGTAACTTTCAGAAAGAATGCAAAGTTATGTTTCCTGCGCTGTGTCCCCTGAGGGAACTTACTTTGGTCACCTTGAGTATCAATGCATCGCTCTAAAATACAACGTAAGATCAGCCAAAAGAGTCTCAACAGCTATAATCTGGAACAAAAGTGCTAGATATGGTGAAATCACCATAGCAACTGATGGGACGTTCCTGACAACGACACCATTTTACACCAGAATTTTATAACATTAATTATAATTATTATAATAATATATCTACTGAATTTTCAAAAAAACATATCTAATGACAATTAATACAGTCAAATTAATGAATGCCATGATGAAATAAGCTAATAAAGTTATTACTAATAGGTGTCTGTGTTTGAGAAACGGAGGTGTACACTCTTGGTTGTCTGCAGTTTCCTGAAAGGTTCTTCATTTATCCCTTGAAGGATTGCAGAGGTCAAGTTGCGTGAGAAACAGTTACAAGTTGGTTTTCATGATGTTTTTAAAGAGCGGTTATAATTTAGGAAGCAATTACATCGAAGTGGAAGCGTTGTGGCAATGTGTTTACTAAACAAACAGTGACACGCATTGTATTGTTTATATATCCCTGAGGCATTGTTAGTTTCAGTGACATCTTGAGGTAAGTTCCTTAAAGCCAATGCTTTCTTTCTACCGGATTCAAGGTGACTTTGTTGCCAGCAATAGAAACAAAATGGAGCAACTAGGACCCAAAAGGAGAACTACAACCGTGGGTAGAGAGATGGTAGAATACAGACACCATGGTTGCTATGTATGACTCCTATAGATCATCTACAAAAGATACATACTCCGCCAGAAACTTTTGAGAGCCTCTGCTGCATATAAGACTGAAATAAGTGAGAAAACTGCATGAACGCAAACATATGCTAAATATTATAATGAATATCATTCTTTTATTTCTGTCACTGCCTTTTTTCCATCTCATCTTAACTCTTGGGAGCCCAGGCTTTGTCATTATGTTCACTATTGACTCTACTTCCTCTTCCATACACTGCCCCTTCTGTGGTCTGATTTTCACACCAGCTTTGGCTGCTTCAAACTAGAGGACTGCATTGGGAGGCGGGTGCCGCGGGACCCGCCAAAGAACTTTCGGGCGCGGGCGGTTTTTCAGCTATTGCAGGCGGGAGGGGGCGGTCAGCCAGCGTACCTGCGGGTCCCGGTAATATCGCGCAGTCCCGCGGCTGCTTATCTCGCTGCCTCTCACTAGGTCATTCTATTGTTCTGCCCAGACTTTCTGCTGGGGCTTCTATGATGGGGGAGAGTGGCACACTCTGGGGGGCACAGTGGGTTATCTGGAGATATATGCATAACTGGTGGGCACAGAGTCATATCAATGGTTGGAGTGGCATCATGGGCACAGTCCCATATAAGTGTCTATAAGGCATAACTGGGGGCACAGTGGCATATCAAGGGTTGGAGTGGCATATCAGGGGGTATGTGGCATATCATGGGCACAGTGGCATATAAGGGTCTATAAGGCACACCAGAGGGCTATAGGGCACTCCAGGGGGGACAGCACAGTGGCATATGTGGAGATATAAGGCATAACTGGGGGCACAGTGGCATATTAGGGGTTGGAGTGGCATATCAGGGGGTACATGGCATATCGTGGGCACAGTGGCATATCTGGGGGGTATAAGCCAAATCTAGGGGACAGAGTGGCATATAGGGGGATATAAGGCATATCTGGGGTAGAAAGTGGCATATAGGAAAATATAAGGCATATCTGGGAGGCAGAGTGGCAAGCCTGGGGTCAGATATGCATAACTGGGGGGCAGGTTGGCAAATAAGAAAAATAAAAACAAGAAATACATTTTTCTCAATTATACATTTTATTAAATAAGAAAACATAGTATCCTTATCAATTAATATTTACTAGTAAAACTTTTTTTAGGTATTAAAACCTAGTTTGAGCGGGCGGGATAGGACACATATGTTGCGGGAGCGGGCGGGAGTGGACAAAAAATCAGCGGGAGCGGGCGGGATTGGACAAAAAATCAGCGGGAGCGGGCGGGATTGGACAAAAAATGGGCGGGAGCGGGATTAAAAAAGCAGTCCCGCGCAGGGCTCTAATTCAAAGTAATTAGCATTCATTTGTTGTATAATTATTCATTATTCTAATAAGGACTAATCACATTCAGTGATTCAATAAGATATCATCATTTCTAGACTGTAATACACGTAACTGCTATTTTCAGGTCAAGAAGGAATTTTTTGTCTTCTTTTGGATCAACAGCAACACATTAACAGATATAGAAAAGGCTGAACTTGATGCACGCATGTCTTTTTTCAGCCTATAAAACTGTGTAACTATGTAACTGTATTATACATTAGGTCTTAGAGAAGACACATGAGTGAATTCTTGAAATGAACAAATGAAACCAATTTTGGTCCATGATCAACTAACCCTATCAATTCACCAGACCATCTACATTTAACTGCAAGATCCGTGTCCTCTTCTCACATTCTTCATTAGGGGTAAATAGAATAGACAAATATATGGAGTTATTCTTGTTATGTGTAAAACATTTCCTTGTTTGTCTTCCCTTAATATATTTAATTCCTAATTGTCCTTTAAGATCAGCAAATGAATATATTTTCTTTATTCTACAGCAGAAGCAGAACATTTATTTTTTGCTATTAATATTTGTACATATATTTGATTATGCATTTATTTATTTTCCAGTTTCAGTCTTTACTCTGTATTTCCATGCTTCACACTTTCACTGATTTGTGACCTCATACCTAACTCTGCCTTTATGATGCCAGAATCCTAGAAGCTGTACAACATATTCTGCACACTCTTGTGCATAAACAGATTGCTTTTCAGTGCTATGGACTAAGCATGAAGTTATATGTGATTTTTATAATTATATGGGCTCTTTGTGGAACATCTGAAAGCTCTGACAATGGAGGTAAGTAGATCTGTTATTGCAGAGGGAAAGTCTATGTTTTTAATATATCATCAATGGTTTTAGGGGAGATATAGACCATTACCATTGCAATTCAGGGATGTTTTATATTTTTACAGCCTATTCTAATATAAATAACTCCTTGATCCACCACCCCCTACTTGTACTGCTCTAAAACAGTTAATGCCTGTAACTGTCAAATAGCTTCAAATTAGGATTGGGTTATTAGTAGTAGTGATAATAATCATAATCAAAATAAATGACAAATCTTAATAACACATGTCTAATTTATTTTATTGTACCTAAATGGTGAAATAGAACTATGTCTATACTATATATATATGAATATATACATATATATGTATATATGTCTGATATAATTTGAGAAGTAAACAGCTGTGGTTATATCCATCCCCTCCATGGACATTCATTTACTTTCTAATGCTTCATAAAATTCAGTGTCTTCTTTTCATTGTTTTCTCAGCATGCCCGTCATTTTCAATGAAAGTAAAACTAGCTTTTTATCCAATGTCTTTCTATTTCAGTCTGTGGAGACAGACCCCTAGTGAAGGATTTCCGTGGCTCCCGCGTGGTAGGAGGAAAGGATGCGGAGCCTGGTAACTGGCCCTGGATAGTCAGCATCCAGGAGTACAGGGACGATGAGTATTCCCACGTATGCGGAGGTGTCGTCCTTAATAATTCATGGGTTCTGACAGCTGCCCATTGTTTCCGGGATGTTGGCAAGTAAGTAACTTCATTGTTTTATGGAAGAAACAATGCAGTGTTGGGTCAGTTTGGGAGACAGGGGACCTTTGGGGTCTGTATTACAACTGATTGAGACCTTTAATCAGAACCATAACCGTACATTGTTTAGTAGCAAACATAAGCGTGCTTGTTTCCTATTATAGTATAAAACTATTATTGAGGAAATTCTGACCTCTGACTATGTCTCATAATTGTATTTTCTTCATTATCTCTATTAATACTAATATATAGCATTTTGGTTTATTCAGTGAGTATTATTCTTGGAGACTTGTGTTTGGGACCAACCAACTCTCAGACATGGGGGCACATGCTCAGATCCGGACTATAAGAGAGAAGATTGAACATGAGAATTATGACCCGGATACCGAAAGCAATGACATCGCTTTGGTCAGGCTGAATCAGACCATCATATTTGACAAATTCACTCAGCCTGCCTGCCTTCCTGCCAAACAAGCGATTCTGAGCAAATTGGACGATTGCTACGTTGCAGGCTGGGGTGTCTTTAAAGAACAATGTAAGCACAGATTTATCTATAGGTTTTATACATATGTATAGACTTTCTACTTTTATCCTCTGACATTGTGTGTGCGATGCATAAAAAGAAATGGGGTAAAGATCCTCATAGTTTTTTTATTATTATTATTATGTTTTCATATTGCAGTTAGTCTGATTATTGTGCACCCAACCATTTGATCAAGGCCACAACTTGAAGATTACCTATTTATGGGGCCCAGGGACTTAGGGGACCGGTGTTCTCACATGTCTCCTAATTGGACTTGGCCCCGTTCTGGACTTTTGGGTCTGGTGACCCTAATGTGAGGGTGGTTACAGGGACATGGTTTGCACTTTACCCCAAGATTTCTGATGACGACCCTGTGTTTAATATGCTCTATTTTCTATTCAGCCACTGAGACATCGGACATTCTTCATGAAGCCCCGGTAAACATTATTCCAGTTGACCATTGCAACCGCCCAACCTGGTACAACGGAGCAGTGGGTGACTACAACCTGTGTGCTGGATTTGAGCAGGGAGGTAACGATAGTTGCCAGGTAAGCCAATTTTTCTTAGAATGCCCCTTTTACTCAGCGATGACACTTTTTTAATGTTTTTAACACCCTGGACAGAATCCGTTCTGTAACACTGTGTTGAGGAACAGCTGAGATGTAATATGTTTCTGCATGTTACATGAGTCAGAAAAAAGTGGGAAAAAAGGCTATTTAAAAATTCTGTAGGGAAATATTAATGAACATTTCAGAAAGGGGAAAGATGAAATACAGGAAGGAGCAGCAGAGACAGTCAGACCCAGGCAGAGAAAACTGCCTGATTCCAGCATTGTAATTATTGAAAGTCTTTATAAAGGAATACCTGCCTTACTTTGATTTTCGCAGGGTTACGGAGGAGGACCTTTGATGTGCAAAAGGAGCAAGGCTAAGTTCTACACTGTGGTCGGCATAACCAGCTGGGGCTCCAGCTGTCGCCAGAAGAAAATCCTTGGAGTTTTTACTTCAACCCAGTATTATGACGAGTGGATCAATGGACACGTCTTCGAGAAACCCCAAAAGATGGCTGTGAAGAAATACTTCTGGGAAATTGCTGAATTCTTCTACAAAGTCGTTGAGAATGTTTTTCAGCGCTCCTGAATTAGAAAGAACCGAGACGTCTCTATGCAAGAAAGAACTGCATAGCACATCAGCAATTAGTTATATGTATAGGCTAATAGATTAATAAATAGGAATGCATCAATAAGACGTGTACTTGTGATGAACACGGCATGCTGGGGATACAAACAATACTTTAAATTATCTTGCAAGAAAATCAAGCAGGGGCTTTAATGTTAGTCTTTCTTTTGTGAAGTAGAAAGGCACCAGCTGACTACTGAAATGTGATGGTCTGGCTACTCTTCTTTAGGTCCACATTGATCCACATTGGTTATGACCGGTTAGTGTGTATATCGATGTGTATTTTGTTTGTATTATACACTAGACTATTAAATGCAAATATTCATAAAGAAATGCTATGATTTTATTACAGATATTACGCACATATATATATACACACACATATATATATATACACACACACATA
>VKOC01002379.1:0-58771 GCA_009364415.1 Spea multiplicata | reverse complement strand
ATCATTTGCCATTTGGCTTATCCCTCCAGCAACATCAACCCTGTTGCAAACTTTTGTGTCATCTGCAAAAAGACATACCTTTCCCTCAATAATATCACTAATAAAAAATATTTCCCATTTTGTGAAGCTCAACAATCTTTGCCCCACATCAGTCATATTTTTTGGTTTTACCCATTATGATCAATGACTAAGGGAATTTGGCTTATGTGTTACCTAATATTTATATCCCTGTGAAACAGGAAGTCATGGTTGAACAACTTCCTATTCCAAGTCACCCAGATGTATTAAAAAATGTGAACTATCAATGGAAACATACATCAAGACAAATTTTCACAGCATTTTTTGCTCAAAAATACAAAGGGTGTCAAGATTAGTGAAGGGCACTGTATACCTTTATACAGCAGTATAGCTTTTTCTATACTTTTGGGGCCCAACTATAATATATAGATTTTTTATTCTACTTACTTTACACTGGCTATGTATATTTTTTAATAGAAGCAACTGTGAAAAGAATGGTATTTTTTTCGCATTTTTTAGAATTTATTTCAATATTAAATAGTTTTTGTATATAAGATCCTACTTGTCCTTTAAAAACTCAATATATAATTTGTGGGGATACACTGAATGAGTTGGTAGGAAATTATAGATGAATAAAGATGGAAATTTATCTGGCAGTTTTTTTGGAAAGCATTGTAAAATAAACACTGGGGTTAATCACATCCTTTAAAGAAATGTAATTACCGTATTTATCGGCGTATAACACGCACTGGTGTATAACACGCACCCCCATTTTAACAAGGAAATTTTAGTAAGAAAAAATAATTTTAACTTGGAAGCTATGAACACACAGTAAGACACACACAGTAAGACACAGACACACACACACAGTAAGACACACTCACACTCAGACACACGCTAAGACACACACAGAGTAAGACCAACAGACACACTCAGACACGAGCACTCAAACACACACACTAAGACCTCCTCCCTTAACCCCCCTTCTCAGGAATCTCCCCCTCTCCCTCCCTAACCCCCCTCCTCACAATCTACCCTCTCACCCCCTTCCCCGGTCACTTACCTTCAACTCCTGTGTTGGAAGCGTGAGGCGTTTGTCTCGGGTGCCGGCGCTTCACTGCTGAGCGCCGGCGTCTGACGTCATATGCCGGCGCCCAGGGTGAAGCGCCGGCACCCGAGACAAACGCCTCACGCTTCCAACACAGGAGTTGAAGCGCTGAGGTAGGCGGCGGCGGCCGCCGCCAGCAAAAAAGTCCTGGATTTCTGTCAGTCAGGGGGGCCCGAGAGTTGCCTCAGCGCAGTTGCGACCCCGGATTTATCGGCGTATAACACGCAGGTAGGGTTTCAGCTTCATATTTTAGTTAAAAAAGTGCGTGTTACACGCCGATAAATACGGTATGTATTATGCTGGGCTAATTTGTGAATGTTTTAACAGCCGAATAAGCCTAGGTTGGTCCAGCTTAACACATGTCTAAATCAGCATATTGAAATATCCAGCTCTATTCAGTGGCTTAAGTTAATCTATCTCAGCTCATTGAATACCATAGACGGAAATACAACCTATTTAGTCAAAAAAACAATAACTGATTTATCTCACATAATTGGATAGAACCCACTATCTCAGTTTATTTTAGTTAATAAATATCACTTTAAGCCTCATTATAACATTTAAACCATTTATCTAATTTACTAGGGCAATGTTTACTTTATTCGAAGTTGCTTCCTATTGCCTGTAAGTATGAGATGCTTTACTTTAGTTAGTGGTGAGAAATGCAGAATTTGCTTTTGCAGCTCAGTTATACCGGCCACATAGTCATATCGCCACAATTGAGTTTGATATTTCCATCAAATCCTTGGGCCAACTGCCTAAACACTCAACGCCAAAGAAGGATGGGCATGAAATGAATGAACTTGTTGCATTGGATGACTTAACCCCCTGGAACCTGCCACCAACAGATTCAGATAACAAATTGCTAGAAACAGTAAAAGAACAGATTTTGAAAACACTGGATCCTGGACAATGGCTTTGCGATGAAGATATTGGAGAAGCCATAAGCAACTTCATCTGCCAGAGCAATCTTACAGAAAAGATTGACGCCCCACCTACATTTACCAAAGTTTGGTGCGAGGAAGAGCAGACATTTTCTACAGCTTCTTGGGGGAAAATGTCGCCTTAAACAAAGACATTTTGTTGGTTCCTTTTAACACGGATTCCTGGGGCTCCGGACAGCACTTGGTGCCTTGGTGTAGTCCTTTTTAATACCAGGGAGGTGATAGTCATAGATTCCATGAAGGAAAAAGAAAGAGCAAAAGAAAATTGTGACATATTATTGTCTATTGCAGCTGCTTGTTACCAACTGGCAAATTTATATTTTATCAGAGAAGAGTGGATGGCATACTTGTGTGAGTACTCAATTCAACAAAATAACAGTTTTATCAACTTGATAAAGACCTCATTGTGAGGTTGAAACATTGTTGCTGTCTTCCTTTAATAAATCTGAGCTGGAACCCTTGAGTGCCTGGAGCCTTTATTTATTTTGATAGAACGCAACTATAATTCCACTTAATATGAGTTTTAGAACCTGTAGCTGTACGAGGGGAGCATATATGACAAAGATCTATATGATATTTCAGAGGGTTTTGTCTGAAAAACAGGTTTGATTTTTTTCCCATTATATCCTATGGGCATTCCATCAATACTGTCATTCCCCTGTCATTCCATAGAAAACAGCTATAATTCCACTTAATATGAGGTTTAGAACCTATACCTGTACTAGGGGAGTATGTGTGCCAAAGATCTATATGATATTTCAGAGGGTTTTCTCTAAAAAACAAGTTTAATTTTTCTCCCATTATATCCTATGGGTATTCCCTCAAAACTGTCATTCACCTGTCATTCCATAGAAAACAGCTATAACCCCACATAATATGAGTTTTAGATCCTGTCTCTGTACTAGGGGAGTATGTGTGCCAAAGATCTATATGATATGTCAGAGGGTTTTCGCTAAAAAACAAGTTTTATTTTTCTCCCATTATATCCTATGGGCATTCCATCAATACTGTCATTCACCTGTCATTCCATAGAACACAGCTATAATTCCACTTAATATGAGGTTTAGAACCTATAACTGTACTAGAGGAGTATACATGACAAAGATCTATATGATATTTCAGAGGGTTTTTGTCTAAAAAACAAGTTTATTTTCCCCCCATTATATCCTATGGTCATTCCCTCAATACTGTCATTCACCTGTCATACCATAGAAAACAGCTATAATTCCACTTAATATGAGGTTTAGAACCTATAACTGTACTTGGGGAGTATCTGTACCAAAGATCTATCTGATATGTCAGAGGGTTTTGTCTGAAAAACAGGTTTGATTTTTTCCCCATTATATCCTATTGGCATTCCATCAATACTGTCATTCACCTGTTATTCCGTAGAACACAGCTATAATTCCACTTAATATGAAGTTTAGAACCTATAACTGTACTTGGGGAGTATATGTACCAAAGATCTATCTGATATGTCAGAGGGTTTTGTCTGAAAAACAGGTTTGATTTTTTCCCCATTATATCCTATGGGCATTCCATCAATACTGTCATTCCCCTGTCATTCCATAGAATACAGCTATAATTCCACTTCATATGAGGTTTAGATTCCGTGTGTGTACTTGGGGAGTATACATGACAAAGATCTATATGATATGTCAGAGGGTTTTCTCTAAAAAACAAGTTTAATTTTTCTCCCATTACATCCTATGGGCATTCCATCAATACTGTCATTCACCTGTCATTCCATAGAAAACAGCTATAATTCCACTTAATATGAGGTTTAGAACCTATACCTGTACTAGAGGAGTATATGTACCAAAGATCTATCTGATATGTCAGAGGGTTTTGTCTGGAAAAACAGGTTTGATTTTTCTACCATTATATCCTATGGGCATTCCATCTATACTGTCATTCACCTGTCATTCCATAGAACACAGCTATAATTCCACTTCATATGAGGTTTAGAACCTATAAATGTACTAGAGGAGTATACATGACAAAGATCTATATGATATGTCAGAGGGTTTTCTCTAAAAAACAAGTTTAATTTTTCTCCCATTCTATCCTATGGGCATTCCATCAATACTGTCATTCACCTGTCATTCCATAGAAAACAGCTATAATTCCACTTAATATGAGGTTTAGAACCTATACCTGTACTAGAGGAGTATGTGTACCAAAGATCTATATGATATTTCAGAGGGTTTTGTCTGAAAAACAGGTTTGATTTTTTCCCTATTATATCCTATGGGCATTCCATCTATACTGTCATTCACCTGTCATTCCCCTGTCATTCCATAGAAAACAGCTATAATTCCACTTACTATGAGGTTTAGAACCTATAACTGTACTAGGGGAGTATACATGACAAAGATCTATATGATATGTCAGAGGGTTTTCTCTAAAAAACAAGTTTAATTTTTCTCCCATTATATCCTATGGGCATTCCATCAATACTGTCATTCACCTGTCATTCCATAGAAAACAGCTATAATCCCATATAATATGAGTTTTAGATCCCGTGTCTGTACTAGGGGAGTATATGTGCCAAAGATCTATATGATATTTCAGAGGGTTTTCTCTAAAAAACAAGTTAAATTTTTCTCCTATTATATCCTATGGGCATTCCATCAATACTGTCATTCACCTGTCATTTCATAGAAAACAGCTATAATCCCACATAATATGAGTTTTAGATCCTGTCTCTGTACTAGGGGAGTATATGTACCAAAGATCTATATCACATTTCAGAGGGTTTTGTCTGAAAAATCAGGTTTGATTTTTTCCCATTATCTCCTATGGGCATTCCATCAATACTGTCATTCACCTGTCATTCCATAGAAAACTGCTATAGTTCCACTTAATATGAGGTTTAGAACCTATAACTGTACTAGGGGAGTATGTGTGCCAAAGATCTATATGATATTTCAGAGGGTTTTCGCTAGAAAACAAGTTTAATTTTTCTCCCATTATATCCTATGGGCATTCCCTCAAAACTGTCATTCACCTGTCATTCCATAGAACACAGCTATAATCCCATATAATATGAGTTTTAGATCCTGTGTCTGTACTAGGGGAGTATACATGACAAAGATCTATATGATATTTCAGAGGGTTTTCTCTAAAAAACAAGTTTAATTTTTCTCCCATTATATCCTATGGGCATTCTCTCAAAACTGTCATTCACCTGTCATTCCATAGAAAACAGCTATAATTCCACTTAATATGAGGTTTAGAACCTATACCTGTACTAGAGGAGTATACATGACAAAGATCTATATGATATTTCAGAGGGCTTTCTGTAAAAAACAAGTTTAATTTTTCTCCCATTATATCCTATGGGCATTCCATCAATACTGTCATTCACCTGTCATTCCATAGAACACAGCTATAATTCCACTTACTATGAGGTTTAGAACCTATACCTGTACTAGGGGAGTATACATGACAAAGATCTATATGATATGTCAGAGGGTTTTCTGTAAAAAACAAGTTTAATTTTTCTCCCATTATATCCTATGGGCATTCCCTCAAAACTGTCATTCACCTGTCATTCCATAGAACACAGCTATAATTCCACTTACTATGAGGTTTAGAACCTATACCTGTACTAGGGGAGTATACATGACAAAGATCTATATGATATTTCAGAGGGCTTTCTGTAAAAAACAAGTTTAATTCTTCTCCCATTATATCCTATGGGCATTCCATCTATACTGTCATTCACCTGTCATTCCATAGAACACAGCTATAATTCCACATAATATGAGGTTTAGAACCTATACCTGTACTAGGGGAGTATACATGACAAAGATCTATATGATATTTCAGAGGGTTTTCTCTAAAAAACAAGTTTAATTTTTCTCCCATTATATCCTATGGGCATTCCATCAATACTGTCATTCACCTGTCATTCCATAGAAACAGCTATAATCCCACATAATATGAGTTTTAGATCCTGTGTCTGTACTAGGGGAGTATATGTGCAAAAGATCTATATGATATGTCAGAGGGTTTTGTCTGAAAAACAGGTTTGATTTTTCTCCCATTATATCCTATGGGCATTCACTCAAAACTGTCATTCACCTGTCATTCCATAGTAAACAGCTATAATCCCACTTAATCTGAGTTTTAGATCACATGTGTGTACTAGGGGAGTATGTGTGTCAAGGATCTAAATGCTATTTCTTAAGCTTTTATTTAAAAATCAATTATTCTTTTCCCTTCCATTATAGTCTATGGGCATTCCTCCCCATTAAAGTCTATGGGCATTCCTCCCCATTAAAGTCTATGGGCATTCCATTTTGTCATTCGTTTTAGTATGTCCCTGAAAAAAGATATACATGCACTGAATTTTTGCTTAAAATATTTATAAGGATACTGACATAAAATGTAAGGGAACCTAAAAAAAGATAACCATATACAAAAGTTACAATATAATTGCGATGCCTATATCTATGTAAACTAAAGGTGGTACTAAAATTCTCTGTCAGTATTCAGAGGTAGCAATACATAAGAGTTTTATTTATTTATTTCTTTTTTAACAAAAGCATATTTTACAAGAAAATGCTATTAGAATGGTGACTTACATAGATAAAACAGAGCACAAAATGGTCTTATTTGCCCATGCTTCTTCTATAATTGATACATTATTTACCAAATACCCAACTCCCCCAAATGATTTTTTCTAGCAAACATTTTATTCCATGAATAAACACATTCCGAGTTAAGGGGATTTTAAAATGAAGGTTAGTGACCTACTTCTTTTGGATAAAACATATGATTTGATGGCTTTGAGGTCATTGAATTGTTGGACTCTCCCTCACGTATATATATATATACAATATTGACCACAATGCGTCATTTATGCTCGATTTGTTAAGGTTTCAACAAGATCTTAAAAATACTCTGGTAACTTCCTTTACTTTGGCAACTTGGTGCTTAGTTCTACCAACCAATACTTCTACCATTGAGTATTTGATTTGCAACAGGACCATTTGGTTATTTTGTGGGTGGGTGAAAAGTTTAGAGCATATTCAAAAACCATGTGTCCACGGTGGAATTCCCACGGCCGTTTGCGGCCTGAGCATTGTGGCAATTATGTCATGTGACACCACAAGCCAAGTTACATTTCTGGAAACATTAAACTAATCATGATATCAGTTTCTACCAACTTTTGCACGTGAGTTTCCTTCCACTGCACTTATTGCCGAAGTGGTTGAAACTGTGAGGCAGTTTTTGAGCAGTTAGCTTTAGTTCAAATGTAATTTATATGTGTATTTTCAGGGACTTGAATCAAATGGCAGAAGACAAAGGTAGAAAATATCCTGGAAAATACACATAGAAAAGGAGAGGCAACATTAAAAAAAGGGAGAGAAATGATTGATTCCTAAAAGAACAGGGTAGGATTAATTCAAATTTGAGACCCGTAAAAGACCACGCATCTCTTGTTCATGTCTGTCCAAATGCACCTTCTGTGATCTCCAGCTATATTCTGAAGCTAGCTGAAAAAAGAAAACCATTAAAAGCTAGAAAATAGTTGATGATAATGCTGACATAGTCGAGTGGAGATATGGATTATTTGCCGATGAACACATTATTGCAGTTCAATAGAGGAACAACGCACAAAAAATATGAAAACCTTTTGTCTATAAATTACAAATATAAGAGATGTCATTTCTTAACTTGCTTTTACTTTAGAAAGTTCTAAATACTTTATTGAGTTACTCTGTCAGTGTGTCCTTTTATTCTCTTAAAAAAACATGGATCCATTCTACACAAAAGAAGGGTAAGAATTACCATCATAAACAGTAAACAGAAGGTCTCACAGCCCTCAAATGACAGGCCTACCCAGGAGGCCCAGCTTTGACTTTCATTAGCTCAAGATGTTGGTGACAAACGGTTTTTCCAATATAAGAAGCTGCTTACTGGTCTTCTGCTACACAGAGATGGAGGGGAGGAATTTATCATTGCATTGCTGCCATCAACACACGCATGGCTGCAACACTTAAAGAGAACATGATACAGATATTCTCAGATGGACGGCCAGTGTAGGGGGAGCAAGGAGGGAGAAAAACCAGCAAACTACAAAAAAAGAGTCTTATATCCTGTGTGAACCCTAAGTATTTGTGGAACTAAAGGTAGGGGAAGAATATGAGACATCAGCAGTATTAGAAATTCCAAATGAGTTGTTAAATAAAGGTATAATTATATAATTATTTTAAAATATCCAAAGCGCTGCGTAATATGATGGCGCAATATAAAACAATAAATAATAATAAAGTAAGAAGAATATATTTATTAGTAAGTTTGGTTCTAAAGTGTCAGATGAGGGGAGGCGTTTCATACTGCTCATTACTAGAGGGGTATTGGCATTAAAATAGTTAACCTGTGGGGGGAAAAATAATCACTTAAAGCGAGAATATGTATGAATATGTATAGGCCTTGCCAGCTGTCCAAAATTACAATAACGTGAGCGGTATCTGACCTATGTGAGAGTACGGCGTTGAAGGACATCAGGAAAACACGTCGTTCAACACAAAGAAGCTGACAGCAGATCTCAAATTGTCCCAGAGGGCTTCACCATTAGGGAGGTCAAGCAAACTCTGCATTGTTTGGAAAAATCCTGAACAGGCGATTAACATTATAAATATGCATATCTAAATTAGCATCTTATACAGCCTCAGTTGCTCATTTAGCGTATTTCTGGTTCGTCATAGACTGATCCATCTCTTTATTGCCTTTCATTGCTCATATTGCTTTTCTTGGTGTTTTTTTTGCTTTATCTTTCTATTTGACTTTCCGTGCCCTCAGGCACTGGCTTTACCAATACTCACTTGTTTAAGGTTATTTAAAGGTCATTGCAAAAATCAGATGCCAAACTTACTGTAACTACAATATAAAAGGAATCTTGACCCTCTTTCATTTTATGGATTGTACCCTTTGACTAATGCAGGTGCTCAGACCCTCCTGGCATATTTTAACAAATGTTCACTGTAAGCATAACATTAGTATTGTAGATAGTTGTATATGCAATAAAATAATCACAGGATTGCTGGCTTGTGCTTTGTTCTTGTTAAACAATGCATATGCCTTGCGGGTTATTAAAAATCTAATTCATTTTGGAATAACCAGTAGTGGAGCCAATATATTGGAGTGGTGGGTAGACACAGAATGTTATGTCTGTTCTCTACCCACAATATATTGACTCCAATGCTGGTTATTCCAAAAATAAATTAGATTTTTAATAATCCGCAAGACATACACATTTTTTCAGTTAAAGACGTTCCAGAGATAGAATATACTGTAATTAACAAATAATATGTAAAATACATTGTTGTTATACTTATATATTTGAAGTTCTTGAATAACTCTTTGGCCATAACAAAAAATCAAGACCATTCTATATTACCAAAAACTGTATTACACATAAAAAGAAGGGGATATTTATTAAAAAGTTTCACATATTTTTTCAAAGATTATTTTGAAGAACCGAACGCTTATTTTTTTAGGTTTTATTGAATTATTTTGCTTTTTGAGCCTGCAAGCTGTTAACATGGTTGGCTCGTGGTGGACAACCATGAAGTACCTCTCGATAAAACATCAGGCCATCGTTCAAGTTTGAAAGATCATGAATTCTTAATCAATTTCTGTCACCTTAAGGCAAAGAATAAAACATATTTTTATTTCATTTTCAATATTTTTTGGTTTTGGGTAAGGGTAGTGCTGGGAACAGAGAGTTGCTTCTTACAGTTTGATGAGCTTTCCAGGATTTTCCAGTTATTTTTTTCCTACTGCAAAAAGTACTTGTTTATCTAGCATGGAAATAATGAAAACTTTAAAGCCGGTATTCACTTAGCTAAAAAGAAAATGCAATATCATGTTACATAGAGATTAGAAAAACATAAGCAGCCATAATAAATCAAATGTCCACTCAGTGTATTCACAAATAAGCATGATTTAATACCACAGATGACAGATTTGAGTAAATTCATTAATCATCAAATTTAGTCTACAGTGAACTAGAATTTTTTTTTTTTTTATCAAGGATTGGTTGCCCATAATGAAGAATAAAAATAACCATCAGATGTACAGTAACAGCCCTAGTGAATCTGCTGGTGCTGTGCAAATTAAATGTAATTCTCAGGGCCTCAAAGAGTGGAGCTGAATCTTTCATATCCAACACATTTGGCAGGGGTTACGATATAAGAAAATAAGATACAATCACCATTGAGGTTTATAGGTTAGTTATAGATATATAGGTTACTTGAATCCCCAATTCTCTTAAAAATCCCTCCATTGTGAATGGACCCCTTAGAAGACAATATGATGTCATTCCATTAGAGTTTAGCTTATACTATACTTTACATTTCTGCCTGAATAGAAGTGGCTAAGCATATCACGTAATGGCCTAGTATCATTTTTATTAGGAATCACATGGGACCGTCAAAACAAACTATTCAAGAGTTTACATTTTGAAGGGTTTTAGGGTCAGTTCATATAGAGAACTCCTAGGTATGATCACCTTTTTATACAAAACATCAGAGGTCTTTTGCTTAGGAGAAATGTGATGGCAATTGTTTTTACTGTAGGAATTTATCCCCTTAATGACAAAGACCGTACATGTACGGGCTCAAAATGCATTGTTTTCAATGGGTTTAGGGACCGCCCATTGTCCTTAAGGGGTTAAAAAGAGAACTTGTTACCTTTATATTACAGCCAGGAAATCCTGCTTTGTGTATTTTTGTTTTGTTATTTAGGTTTTAATCCAATAAATGTAATAGTTTTTAAATTGCTGTTTTCAAAGGCATTGATGCCTAAACATTATTGCTTAATGCAAAAGACTGTTTGTGCTAATAATGCATTGCTTTTTTCTTTCCTAATCTTCTCTTGCTGCTTGGCATAATCTTTGTTTTGTTGTAGCTTAAAGGACGCTGCCGTAACCATGGCTGTATGGCTGTGCCTTGTGTCATTGAAACAAGCCTTTCCTATGTTTTCATTGTCCTAACATTTTACACGGACAAACACCATGGTGGACTGGAACGAATCATGCTCTCACACACAGGGATACAAAACATTAAATGGAAAAAAGTCAGATTCCTTAATTTAAAACCAAACCTGCTGACATGGAGCTGAAACGTGGTGTGGTCCATATCAGAGATGAATCCCCTGAGACAATCACAGACAGATAAACACTAATGGGATTCTTTATCTTGCAGCCGTCCTTAAGAAGGTCAAGGTGAAGGCTGGGGATTAAAGGAAGCAAAATTACTTACATAACTAATATTCAGAGCGTTCTGGAAGCTGTATAGTTCCAAAAAGTGCATACATGTATCAGTCAATATTTATTAATTTAAGGGTTGTTTTTCCTTCTAAAAAATACCTAGAAACTATAGGGTTCCATCTTACCGGGCACTGCTTGATTAATGGTACTCTGTTGCCTGTTTATAGTGTGACTGTAGGGCGTTAAAACTGTGTATATATAGCTTGGTAAATCTTTAAAAAAAGGATTTAAAATATGTCTGTTCCGCCACACCTGCTGTGCCACAAACAAATCAACTATATGTGGACCATAAGCAATTTGCATTCAGGTACTGTTGCTCCAAAATGTAATTTTTACCTACATAAAAGCTGAATCTCCATTGCTTATATTTGTTGTTGGTGTCAGAAGGATCTCTTGTAATTTGGACCATGTTGAGTTTAGTGTTAAATTTATGGTAACATACAGGGTTCTTACCAAGAGAAACCTGGTTTGCATAAATAGTGTCTATGGTTATTACTGTTAATTCCCACGGTCAGATCCTGGCTAAAATGCGCCATCAAAGGTTCATCAAAATCGTCTTACCACTGCATCTAACTTGGCAGAGCTTAACTTACATATTCATGAAAAATACAATGCAACACTTATGAATATAACCAATGGCTGCTGCAGCCAAAGGGGATTCCTGCACATCGGAAGGAATAGGATCATAAGGCAAAGGTTTTATAAGGTCAGAAATATTCATTAATGGGTCATCACGGCTCACCGCTTCAAAGACACACTCCACAGAAAGACACTAATCTCATTTATTCCTGTTACCAATGGTAAAAAATGCCTGGAGATTTTGTTGCCTATAAATAGAACATGACCTCATAATGCAGCGTATTCCCAACATTGCCCAGGCATGGAATTCAGCAATGCTTAATCTCAGACACTATTCTTTTTTTCCTAGTTGTTTTTTTTTTAAGATCTCTGTGCATTCTTTTTCAGGAAGGAAACTCAAAAGGCATTCCAAGGTAGCCATAGAACATCCAGAAAGACCAAAAGGTGGAGGCAATGGCGGATTTGGTATTCCAAGCATTGATTTGGTATTGTATTAAGCGCTGCATAAATTGTTGGCGCTAAATAAATAAAAGATAATAATAATAATAAAATCCTGGATTGTGTTTATAAATAGCTACTCCCTGTCACACCAAGTTAAAAGGATGGTCTGCAGAACCGTGGACAGCGTCCCCTTTTGCTATTCCTTAGTTATTATGTAAGTTCTTTTTTATGACGAGGTTAAAACAAACCTTTCTTGAAAAGAACTTTCTCTAGTTTACAGCAGGGATTATATTCTTCATCTAGTGTACCATTTGAATTGATTTTCACAAGATGTCCTGGGTAGCTGCCTCTCTCTTCTGGTTTTGCAGGCATTGTGGAGAACAGGCTCTGATCTCCCCTGACTGGCTCAGGGAGGTGAAAAATCTATGGCATAGACCTTAGTCACAGCTCCCACCTTGTCTGGGGACCCATGGTGGGCCCCCCACACCACTTCTGCCCACCTTCAGGGCCATCCCTCTCCCTCCCTGTCACTTCCCCAGTATGGGTGTCCTTATTTGGACACCTAAAATATTGGGGAAGTTCATCCCAATGAACCCCACAGTGAAAAACACAAAAGCCAAGAACTCTCATTCTTTCACAGAAAGAAGACTAAAAGTCTAACGTTTTAAATATAAAAGAGTGGTGTGCGTGTTAATCAAATGTAATATGGTGTGTGAGTGCTAAACGTATAAATGTGTTAGCAGCGCAATATAATTTACTCAGCTCATTTACAGAAAGCACCCCATTCTCTTCTCTCTAACACTTTCCTCTGCACCTGATTCTGTGTTGTCTCTCATTAAAGTTCTAATCAAAGGGAAACTCTAACAGTTGTGCAAACGTTTACACCGTTTTAGAGAGACATTTGATATTTGTCTGAGCGTTATAAAATGGCTGAAATGTGCATTTGCCCTGGAAACAACAGTTTAACTTTAATGTATTGCTGTGCCTTTATTTTAAAAATGGTATTTAATAGCGAGATTTTGTATTGAATTGCTATCACATGTGACTGCAATGACTAAAATGTAACTTTATCTTTTTGGAGTGGAATCCTAGTATGGTGTCAATGTTAATGATACAGTCTGTGATCCCAGAATTTATGTACACTAATTGACATGCAATATTATCTTAGGGACTGTGTTGCCCTGTTTGTTATAGAAACAAATAACTAATTTGTTTGGCAGAATTTATTAGCTTTTAATTGATCAACACCCCTGCTATCACTTGTCCGCCCCTTTAAAGCTGCTCTCCCTGCACGTCAAGGGCCCCCAGCTTACCTCTCTGAGACTCGCACACTGTGTGAGAAGCCTCACTTTTACGGGGTCTCGTAACGTAACCCTTCTGCGTTCCTCCCCGTACCAGTCCCAAATTGTTCACAAAGAGCTGGCACCTCTCTCTGTGTAACCCCCAGAATGAAGTGAGCCCCATAAGCTGGACATTTTCTTTCATCAGAAGATCTAAATAATACATCCCTTCTGCATCTACTGTGCATTCACTACGAAGTGCTGGGATGTATGTAGAATGTATATTCCCCTGCTGTGTTTTTCCAAAAATCTCTGTTTATTGTGAAACTTCAGGACATGATGTTATTTTTTATACACTGGTGTGGGAAGCTTGAATTTCTTGGGATGCTGTCACTTGAATCTTGGTGTTTACTTACTATGAGGCCCTAGTGGGCTTGATAAACCAGTAGGGCTGTTTGTAAGCAAGATGCTAGGGGAACCTTGCAGAAAATGAGGAAAAGTCTTCAGAACAAGATTGATGACGCTGCATTAATAACATGTAAGAGAAGTTCAGAAGGATGCGCAAGAAATTGGTGCAGACAGAGGCTCCTGAAGCGTTTAGTAGATCAGCCTTTGATTCACGGATAATTGTGTAGGAGCTGTCAGAGATGTTTCCCTGGTCCTAATTAGGATCCGTCTTGAGAGCTTACTGAGGCAAAATAGTCAGAGGCAAAGGAATGGGCACAGTTTCTCTATGACATGAAAAAAAGTAATCCATTGCGTTTTTTAAACCTTTACCCCTCTAAAAAAACTTGTATGAGAGGGATCTGGAATTAATATTTTATCTCAGAAGAAATGTTTAAAATACAATGACGAGATGAAGTGACTAAAACTATGAAACAACTGCAGGCATCTTTTTAAGAGAATGCGGAGGGAAAGAATTGGAGTAAAGTAGGCTAAGGAAAGAAGAGAGAAACCGTGATAAGACAAGAAGGGAAAAATAAAGTTAATGACACATTGAGAAAGAACAGAGATTTGGGAGCTTTTTGTCCGGTACAACATTAAAGACTGAACAGAAAGCAGTAAAATAATGGCAATGGAAGGAATTAATGGAGTCATACATTATAGAAGCAGGTTCATCATACATGTTTGACTTCTGTGCTGCTGATAAAGTAAAATGACAAAATTAATGAAGGAAATAAAAGATCAGGGAAAAAAATGACACATGCCAACCTATACACTTCCATTTGCAAGAATAATGCTATATGAAAATATAGCGAATGCGTGGAAGAAATTAGGTGAAGATCTCATGGGAACATTCCCCTTTTCATAAAAGAAGGAAGGGAAATTGATACAGATAGTCAATGATGGGTAGGTATTTGAGATGAAAATGTACCTCGTAAGACACATGCATTTCCTACGTGAAAAGTAAGACGAATATTAAATATGTGGGGAAGAAAAGTATTATTGGAAATGAAAAACACATCCTGGCGTGTCCACAGATAATCTATAAATTGCTTGAGGATGGAGCAGTGCTTTGCATAAGCGTTACTTACCCTCAGGAGTTAATAAAAAAATCCTTCTGAAGTAAACGTATAGAATGCAGCAGACATTCAATGCAATGCAGGCCTGAAACTAAATTTATTTACTAAAAACTATAGATTAACCCCTTGAATGCCAGGCTGTGTGGAATGCAAATGTTATTATTGTAAATAACTGGGATATACGTGTGCAGGTCCAGGACTATTGGTCATAACAGGAACTGCACAATCCTGACACATTTATAGCAGAATTGGGAGCCGGCCAACTCTTCGTGTTCATCTTCGTGGGGAAAAAATCTTCGTCTTCCGCAAATATTCACCCGTTCCTGTGTTCGGTTCGGGCGAATATTCGTGTACATTCTTCGTGTTTGTTGTTTTTCTTCGTTTTTTGTAGAAGGGGTTAATGAGGGGTTAACGTGGTACGAACTACGCAGCAGCTTTGGCGCCAGGATTTTAAATGTCTGTACGAGGAACCTCTACTTCATTGGTTGATGGCAGACGAGCCCCCTGCAGGTGACCAATAGAGTCGCTCGTACAGACTTTTAAAATTCTTTTGACGCAACTTGGCTGGGAGAGACCACTGGTCTCCCCGCTCCAAGAGATAAAGGTCTGTAGGAACGACCAATAGAGTCGCTTGTATGAACCTTTCAATTGGTTGATGCCAGAGGAGGCCCCTGTAGGTGACCAATAGAGTCATTTGCACGGCCCTTTAACTCCTGGTGGCGAACCTACGTATTTCCGCTCCTGTTAACCCCTGTGATGCTGTGTAGATAAGGTAGGCTAAATGGGGAAGGGACTTGGTAGATTAGTAGACGAAGACGAAGATTCTTCGTGTTGTGTGTCTTTGTTTACATTTTGCCGCCACCATGTTCGTATGTTCGATATTCGGGCTGAACAACGGAAACGCACAAGTGTTCGTTTTTATGTTCACCCAAATACAAATGCACAAGTCTAATATTTATATCTGCATGTAGAGGTAGACTTTACATTTTGGGCAAACAAGATTAAAAACAAGACAAATATGAAAAGTATTCCTTCAGGTTAGCGACCTGTCAATGAAGCCTTTCCAGTTCTTTTTTATGAACCAAAACTGGTCTACATACTCAAAGTGTAGTCCTACTAGCGATATATATATATAAAGGGGCAATATTACATTCTCATCCTGTAAATCCTTATTCCCTCTTTATTAGAGGATAATAACTTGTTTTTTTGCAGCATGAGATGCACTACTGGAAAATCTTTTATCAACAAGTGTGTTATCAACATATCTTTGCAAGGAGATGACATTCATTTCTGATTTAATTTCCTAACACAATGTTGTGTCATCAACAAATATCTCAATAATGCTTGCAGTGCCATGTTCTAGATCACCGATAAATAAATGAAAAGAATGGGACAAAGGACAGATCCTTAGGGCGTTCCACTAAAAACCTTTTTCGGTCTGGAAAATGTTCCATTAAAAGCATTCTGTCTTTCAACCAATTCTCCATGCAAGTATTAATGCTTTCTCCCAATACAATGTATTTTAATTTATGTAGAAATCATTTGTTTAGCATAAAATCCAGGTAGATTGTATTTATTGCCACTCCCCAGTCCACATGGTGGCTCACATACATTTCATAAAATGCTATTTAAATTGGTGACCTAGTGGTGTAGCTAGTGAGAAGGGGGGTAGGGAGTGGGTAGATAGTGTGAGAAGGGGGGTAGGGAGTGGGTAGATGTGTGAGAAGGGGGTAGGGAGTGGGTAGATAGTGTGAGAAGGGGGGTAGGGAGAGGGTAGATCTTAAGTGTGAGAAGGGGGGGTAGGGAGAGGGTAGATAGTGTGAGAAGGGGGGTAGGGGGGGTAGATAGTGTGAGAGGGGGTAGGGAGGGGGTAGATAGTGGTGAGAAGGGGGGTAGGGAGGGGGTAGATAGTGTGAGAAGGGGGGGTAAGTGAGAGGGTAAGATAGTGTGTGAAGAGGGCTTGGATAGTGTAAGAAGGGGGAGAGGGGTAGATAGTGTGAGAAGGGGGAGAGGGGGCTTGAGAGATGGGGAGAAAGTGGGGATCTGATGGGGAAAATGCTGTCCCCCCAGATTTTTAGGGGTTCCTACGCCCATGGTAATGGGCAACTGAGACAGGAACCAGGGAACGAAGAGTAAGGAGATGTTCAGAGAATGTGAATTGGTGCAGCTTTGGGGGTGCAATAAAATGTCTGAGTTGTCATAAACACTAAAGATCAACCTCTAAAAAGGAATGTACTTAAAAAAAGGAAACAAGTGATATCAGGGGAATAAATCACTCTGTTCAATAAGTTTTTGTTCTTAAATACTTACTTTATGTAACTCTTCAGAAGAATTACCTTTAATGATTCATGTTGTTGCATGTGTGGGTGTGAGCGCCGTGTCAAACAAAGGCTTCTGACGGATCACTCTCTTGAAACTCTCACAGTTGAAGAACAGAGATATCTTCAGGATACTTTTTAACAAATCATTCTGGCTGCTCTGGCTTATAGACCTGTATGGCCTAATTTAATCACATTGGATACTTACATTTTTCAGCCTGTGCCAGGGAATGATAGAGGAAAGGTCTAAAAAACAATTAATCCACAGTGCTAAAAAAGTGTAGAACCTCTGATATTAGTGCAGTGAAATCAAGAAATATATTTACCCTGCCTGCTGACTCCAATGGGTTGAAACATACAGCATGTAACTCTATAAACACCACCGTATCTAATTTTATAATAGCTTTATTAGTTAATCATTTATTTGTGCATTACAATATAAGTGATTGTAGGGATAAGTATAATATGAAAATGCATATTGTATAAGTATAAGCATGAAGTAGCCAGACATTCCAGACACCTTTGTCTAAACTGGCTGCAAGGGGGTATTGGACTAAGAGCAAATATTATTTACATGTGAAGATGAGACATCCTACCTGCATTTAAACTTATAGTTTATTATTTATAAAGTGCAAACACACTCTAAAGTACTATGTGGAGAGGCCAGAGTTATTAATTATAATAAGATACTGAGTTCCCTCACGGGGAACCCAGACAAATCCCCCCCCCCCCCATGGGAGGGTCGGATCTCGAGTCTCACCCCGAAGTGCCTCTAAAAAGAAAACAGTGTCCAAAAACAAGGTGACCAAAATCGTGTGACAAAACGATTTCGCCGTGAATTCAAAAAGCCGTGAATCCAATAAGGGGAAATTAATAGGCACTCGTGAAACGAAGTGATGTATAAATTAAAGAAAAATAATTTAGGGACAGACCATTGCTGGCCTAGCCAGGTTAAAAAATAAATAACCAAACTCGATTAGATACAAGTGGATGTTACCAGAAATAATCTGTTTGTCAACACTTTGGAAACTTAGATTCCAAAACACAAACGGCAAATGCTTTACATTATTGCTCACGGCCAACTAGTACAGTACATAAAGTTGTGATTGCTGCATATTATCATTAACATCCACTTTAAAGTTAGGGCCCAACGGGACATAGATACATACCTTCTTAATTTGATGGGTACAAGAATACTTCCCTGGAATGACCTGACCTACTGTCCAGGAGACAATATGCCTAGCTCTTGTAAAGCCATCATTAACAAACATACATGATCCAGTTTGCATCACCAGAACCATTGACAGTACGAAACTCTGGAAGTGAAGAAGGTAATATTTGCCAGTATTTTGCTGCTTGACAAGCTCACATGCTGATTCATCTTATGAATCTCCGGAACAAAAAATGGGCCACGCATTAGCAAAGATTATTCTAACAAGATGCAATCTTTGCGAGGGAGACAAAGATAATTACGGCATTATGGCAGATTGTGAGCTTTGTTTGCATATTATTTGCATGTTTACATTTTGATCCAGTTCCCACAGATCGCTGCTGACCTTTCTGTGTTCTGCTGCTGCTCTAATCTTCGTGTGTACACTTTCCATTTGTATTATCTGTTTCCATCTGTTCTTGCATGTACAAAGCTTTCTGACTGTTTCCCTGTGACTTGCTTTGGTTTAGGAAGTCTGCTGCTAACATCATGAAAGTGCAGTGCTACATTGTACCAAAGACAGCTAATGAACCTGATATGTTGAAAGTGCACCTGCCATTGAAAAATAACAAGGTGTTACTTAATATGTATTAATGTTTCATCTTGAAATTGTGCTGGCCAGTTGGCTATGAATTGTATGGAATAAAATATATTTAAGCTCTTACCCTCATCTATTTTCTTTATACTGGCATTAAGCCGGCATAGAGGTACAAACTACAAAATGTGGCCACCAGGTGGGCTGTGCACATGCACGCTGAAAATCCTCTCTACTATGTCACAGAAAGAAGTGTGGAATTGAGCAGAAGGCAGTCTCAGTGATTGCGCAGGCATATGCAGCACCTATGCAACCATATAATACAACTCTCAGGCACTGGCAGCTTTCCGATAAGTATAACTTTTTATGTCTACATTTGCTAGCAATTTTTCTAGCGCACTGTATATGTGTGATGTGTCATACTGATCATCAGTGGACTCTGTTGTCTGTCCTTTTTGTGGATCCAATTAAATAGACAATTTACCAGACAGAGAGGTATTATGCATGCAACCAATTAAACAAGTGATTGTCGAGCAAGGATTTTTGCCACCTTAGGCAAAACCTCATTTTTTGCCACTCCTTTTATCCCATCGCCTTTGTACACCACCCAGGACTGAGTCATGTGAGCACATCATACACATGATACACCCCTCTGCTTTGACAGTACCTAAGTTCACCTTCAACAAAGGGACCAACATCAGCGGGACCACTCACCATCTTCAGCGGGACCTCCTATTTCCTCGCTCCGGCTACCCAGAGCCAGTTTGTGTGATACAAGGGAGGATCCAGGTAGACAGAGCCAGAAAGTTTTCAGGTATACCCGGCACCCATATTGCACATATAAGGACTTGCTCCAGTACCTAGATTTTAGACATATGGACTTCCCCCAGCAACCAAATTGCACCCACACGATCTATCCCGGGTATCTTTGAAGCTGGTCAGTCTAATTTATCCCATCAAACCATATGTTTTTGAAGACTAGCTAGTATTTTAACTCTTTCCATGCACTGATTCTACTACCACCCATTGTCAAACTTTGTGGTAGTCATTTGTTTTACACACATTTTACTTCATGTATAAATTAACAGGTCCTGGTGTATGTCACACAACATCCCAATATGTGTTCTGCATACCCCTCATGCATGAGTTTGCCTGGCTGTTTGGGGGCAAAAGGGCTGAATTTGGGGCATTCACATTTTTCAATGTTGACATTTGATGATCCACTGCCCATGCCCTATTTGGTACATCTTTGAGCTTGGCCAATTCAGTGTGCCCTATAAAGTCATATGTTTGTGAAAACTAGACACCCCAGGATATTTCAAATACTTGTATTTTAACTCTTTGCATGCACACATTTTACCACCAGTCTTTGTCAAACTTTGTAGTAGTTTTATTGTGTAAATTGAACTTTGGTATATAGAGGAGTTCATGGTCAACTCAATGACTGCAAGGTTCCCGTGTCCTGTGGCTGCAAAGAAAGTCCAAATCATCATCTCACCAGTTGGTATGAGGTGTTTTGCCATAACGTACAAAAACACAAACAGACTTTCTCATAATTTCTCCCCACTAAAGTATCTCTCCTCTTTCTCATTCTCTCTTCCCTTTTTGCCCATCTTCCTTTCTTTATCTACCCCCTTTCTCTTTATCTCTTGTTTTTCTCTATCGCTTCCTTTTCTTCCTTTTTTCTTTATGGCTTACCTTTTCTTTGATCCACCATTCTCATTATCACTTCACCTCTCCCTCTTTATATTTTCCTGCTTACCTCTCTGCTTCTATCTCTTCTCCTCTTTCTTTTTAACTCTCCCTTTTCTTTCTACCTCTCGCCTTTCTCCTTATTTCTCCCCCTTCATTTTAATCCACTCCTCTCATTAGTTTCCCTCCTCTTCTTCTTTGTCTCTCCCCTATCTTTTTATCTTGCCTAGTTCTCTTTTTTATGCCCACTGTTTTTCTTCCATGTTATATTTCTCTTTTTTCTCTTTACGGCCCACCATTTCTCTTTCTCTCTTCTCCTCTTTCTCTCTTCATTTTCTCCTCCTTATGTTTATATCTCCTCTTCTTTCCTTTTACCACACCCTTTTCCTATCCTTCCCATTTCTGTTTATCTCTCCTCCCCTTTCTTTTCAAATATATTTTATTAAGCATTTTTACATTTCAAAACAAGGGGAGAACATGGTAGGGGGGAAGGGAGGAAGGGATTTAGTATTTCAATCCACCACAATATAAGAATGTTACATCTAAAGTTATACAAAATACAGTTTGCATATAATAATATTAACACAAATACATTTAGACATTAATACAAATTGAAAGAACAATATATAGGTATTACAGATCATACCCTTTAAACATATACAATATAATGCAATATAATCTAATATACAGTTCCATTCTGTCCTTAAGAAAACAGGTCTGAAAACTTTATGACTCAATAAGTAAATGATAGGAAAGTCTGTGGTCATGTACAGCCGTCTGATATCTAAGTACTGTAAACCACAAAAAGACAAAGTAGATTATCAATATAAGCATACTTAAGTTTCCTTAATACTTTATGTTCCCACATATCCCAAAGGTAACCCAATTTTCCCACATGCGGTGAAGGTTGCCTCAGCGTCATTTCATATGCCTTGTTCTCCACTACCTAATAGTAGGTACAACTTCAGACTTCCAATAGTGTGGCAGATCTGTTTTGGGTAAGGCGCTAGGAAACAACTTCAAGATAAGGAGTTTGCCCCTCCAAAATGTCTTTATTTTCACGTATTGCCACCAAATATGGGATAAAGTGCCTACACTTCCACATCCTCTCCAACATTTATCAGTTATGGATAGGTTAATTGTATTGAGCTGGACAGGAGTAAGGTACCAATGATGAATTTGTAATGATTATCCCAATGATTGGAGCACTGCTTGATGCCTTTAAGCACCAATCCTATTGAGAGCCACTCCTCCAAATAAAGACATAAATTAAGTTCTCTTTCCCAGGATAATAATGTAATCTAATTTATCTACATTATTGGTCACTGAGGAATTATAAGAAAAGGAAATATTATGCCTTTGATTTGGGTTGTTTTTAAAGATTAAGAAAAGATGGACATATATGTAGATATACCTGATAACTTTTTATTGTCTTTTAAAGCATTTTATGATGGATGCTCAGGTAAAATTGTGAAAAAAATATTTAAAGATAGGGTACTACTTTTTATATGTGTCCTAGAGCCTCTAATGCAGTGGTGTCCAACCTGCCCTCCAGCTGATGCAGGACTAATCGGATGTTAAAAACAACTACCGGTAAAATATTTGTTCTCGTAAAGATAAAGCGTCACTTCTTAGTTTATCACTTTCTTCAGGGCACTGGTCTCTCCTCCAGTTCTATTGGAATAAAGCTGGACAAGCAAGCATGGGAATGAATCCGATACTTGTGGACTTCTCTCCAGCAGAGGAGGAATGTGAGCTGGTGCTGTGCCCCTCTATATGTGGGTCCTTCTGAGCATCTGTGAAAACAATCATTTTGCTGTGGGTAAATCTGGCATGATTCATACTTGGATTGATGAGAACAAGTGTCAGGCTTGGCCCCAACTCGCACTGCTTCACTGGTTAGCTCACCCGCTGGTTTGTCTGGTTGACAAAATAAGTAGCCATTGTGCTCTCTCTAGCATTGGTACAAGTACACAAACCATCATACTTAGTGCCTGCAATTGCTTTCACTGTAAGCTGACATTCGTTTAATCCTCCTTGTTACTTGAATTCCGTGTCCTTTCATTGACTTTGTATTCTGCTATTTTTCATAAGCTTCCTTCTGTTTCTTTCTCAGTGGAAAAAAGGAAAGGCAGCCCAGCTAATTAGCAGCATATCAATTTGCTTTATTATCATTGAAAGATTCAATAAATTGTGGCTGGTGGCAGCGAGAGACAAGCTTGGTGAGTCTTGTGCAGCCGATGATGAATAGGGGTTTGTGAGGGTGAACACTCCTTGTGATTTAACATCACACAGCTCTCTTCAGACTCCTAATGGGCAAATGGTTTGAAAATGAAGTTCATTGCTGGCACTTTCCATTCCTCAGATAAGATACAGGCATGCTTTTAACTCATCCTCTGTACTCCAAGCCATCAGCAATGCAGGCTGGCCACTGCATAAGACCATCTAATGAGAGCCTCAGGGGCAGTAATGGGCCAATTTACTGTCCACTTTACTTTTATCATCTACTGTTGATCTGTCGCACAATCAGATTCACAACGGACAATCAGTGGACAATCACTTTCAAAATGTACTTTGTAAAAAAAAAAAAAAAAAGGGACTGATCATAAAATATAGTTCTTTACTGTATCACTCCTTTTCTGTAAGGTATGCTAAGGAATCTTCTGTCCACTATCTCCACTATCTAATGAGTTGTTTAGATGACCAAGAAAATTAATACATTTTTTTTATTTTGTATTCTCTTCTGGGAAACTGTGCAGTATTTGTGGAGGGAGGGGGCTGAAGCGAAACATAAATATGATAAATGGACACGTCTCACTGGGGTGAGAATATTATTTATTGATTCTCTTCAGATTCCTTCACTATGACCTTAGGGACACTTAATACATATTATATGTGTTTCTTTCACTGTGATTAGATTATGGTATCGATGTATGTTGCATCTCTGTCTCTTGTATACCTGATAACATCTGATTTGTACATACAGACATCCGTCATGAGCCGTGTTGTAATCAATTGAAAGTATAAAAATGTGTATTTGTGTGTTGATCTGTGTAGACATATACAAGAGCGTCTCTGCATATCAGTGAGAGCTTTGGCACATGCGCTAAATAAAATAAAGTTGCCATCAAAGACTTCACAGGCTTAAATCTAGGAGAAAAGGTAATAAATTAGAAGGATTTATGAAACACAAGGGCAAAGTATTTTCTCAATGAAAGAAGTATGACACAATTTGCTGTTCCAGTAAGAGTTAGAAATGCGAGGAATAACCTGCCAACCGAGGTGGAAGGTCTAATACCATAAAATAATTCAGGACATGTGTGCCAGATCTAGTAAACCTTTTACACTTTCCAGCACGTGATCATTCCAGGCTCACGCTGGGTAACTGCAAGGAGTGCTTTACTGTAATGCTATGATTGTGCAGGATAGGTTTTGGGTCCTAAGCAAACCTGGGGTGGTGAGGATGTACCTGGCCAGCTTAAAGGGGTCCAGTGTGTAAGGACTGTCCCTGGGGCTCTTGAAAATAGATCTTATTCAGCAACAGAATATGTTGTAGCCTCCCTGCTGTCATTTACAGACAGGATGACCACCTGGCTTGTAAACGAGCCACGGGTAAACAAGTTCATTACTTTCCAAAGGAACAATGTGACAGGTACATTTTTATGGTCAGTAAGAAGAACAAGATGGGAATGGGCAGAGCTTAATTCCCTCCTCTGAGAAATAGACAGACTCTGGCCAATCATTCACTAATTTATTAAAGTTTAACGGTCACAGAACATCCAAGCTCTCCAATTACAGGTGACATAAAAAAATGAATCCATATATTGAGAGCCATGCACATGTGTGTACTCTCCAGCTATGAGTTATAAAAACAAAGCCCTAGAATGATATATGTCACATTGGATACATGTCCTTGATGGATGATGCAGGCCTTTACGGGGATATAGTCACGCTCCCCATAGTTTTATCAATATTATATATATATTTCTTATCATTTCTTATTGCTCACATGGCTTGTCAGCACAAGATGGATGATTTGTAGCCCGAGGCATCAATTCCAGCAGTGAGAGAAGACAGACTGCTACGTTTAACCCTTGCCCCTGTCTGCTACATCTCTGTGCAGTTCCTGTGCATGTGGGAATGGGATAGGGAACAGTATTCCTGCTGTTTAGAACAGTTGTGCCCAGAAACATCCTGGACTACTAGACAGCTCATAGAGACATTATAACATCTCTAATAATGGAAGGACCTACAAAACACTCGCATTCACAGGGCTTGTTCCTTGTATCAAAGAGCGATGCCTTAGCTATTCTTCCCTTCCTTGAACCTTTATTTGACTCCTTATTAGGTTTTGCCAGTAACATGCGTAAACTGGAATGCTTGCTTAATCTGGCTCCATCTGCTATATTGTTATATCCCTAGGGAATGTTTAGATTAAATGACCAAATCAATTTTAACCTTTTCAGTGCAAGAGTTCTGTTGTATTTTTTTGTATTACACTACTCACCTTGCATAATAATGGCCCATACAACCTTCGGCAGGAAGACCCCCCCCCAAAAAAAAAAAAATTAGTAATATAAAGTCTCCATTTTACATTTTCATACAAAAATTAATACAAATCGATCCCTAGTTTAAGGCAAGCTGTTACCTCATCACATGATATGCCAAGCCAAACAGTCATCCAATTGATGTGCTTGTACATAACTCATAATTATGCTAAAGAAATCATATATATATATATATAATATATATATATATATATATGAAAAATATACATTTACTCAAGTAAGATACAACCTTTGGTGTGGGAACTTTTGAGGCCTGGAACCCTCATCACCCTCTATCCTTCTGGTTGAGGGTGGGACCATGGAGGGAAGTGCCAGATAGGTGACATTCATGATTCAACTCCCCTATTCCGCTGGGCACAGGATAGGGGTGAGGGCTACTCATCAGCTGCCCACTGATATTTTCTTTCTTTCTGTTTATGTTACTAAAGTTGCAGACAAGGACATGAGAGATGTCATTCTGCTTGCATGCCCTCGTCTGCATTTTAAGTCTATTTACTATTTACAAATTCACTAAAACCGGTGCACCTGCAATAAGTAAACAAAAAAAGTTGAACCTGCAGGTCCCCATGTTAACAGTCTATATTGCATCTCCATTGACTTCCGTGAGGTCCTTTTAATTCTATGGAGCTCCATTGAAGTGAATGGATATGCAATATTCTCACACTGGGGGTTGCTGGTATGTAAGAGTAATGCTCCTGTGCAGCCAGCTATAATTTTAGAAGATTATTTTTCTTTTTATTATTGGGCAGGTTTATTTTAATCTTTTTTTAATATATTGAGGAGCAAGAGCTTAATGGATCATTTGGGGGATGGATGAGTGACCTTATTTTTTCCAAACAGGTGGCACAGAGAGCCTGGATCTCATCCGCCCTACCAATGAGACTTAGTGGTATTTTTTAAATTTCACCTAACCCCCTTCATCGAAGACGATGGCCCTTAACTTGACTGTCCACTTGACTTAATGTGAATAGACCCAAAACTCACACGTAATGCATGCAGTAAATATTCAAGCTGTTTTGTGAGTGTTAGCATGTGGGTACATGGGGTCTCCTTCTAATTTTGTCAGTCCAGACTGACCACTCAACCTTTTAGTAAACAGATGACAAAACAGGGTTGGCCTTGGGTTTTAAAATGCCCTAGGCAAACTGTGTCTCTGGCATCTTCTCTCCTACATGTACCTGCCAGCCCGATGTCTTAGGCAGTCACCTTGATTATTGATATGGTAAGCCCTGAATTGGTCTCCCATCGAGTGCTGACTGTGAGAAAACAGTGAGTATTTTCTCCCCTGCTCTGCCATCTGGCATTATGCCTGCACACTCTTAAATGGGCCGCATTCGGTTTTAGTGGGTGCTCTCCTTTGGGTTTTTTGGGACATGATTTAAGGCCCTGACATTTTAAGATTGGTGCTCAGTTGTCTCAGTGCTATTCCACTGCAATTTACCATGTTGTTCTCTCAGCCCTTGTCCTTGCTTCAGTCTCCATAGTCTTGCACCAGTTCTAATCAGTCCTATGAGGAGAAGGTTCCCAGTATTTAGGTTAGGATGAAATAATGTCCCAGAGGTTGGGCAACAATTAATGGTCATATCTGAGTGTATTTTGGATACAGTAGACTGACTACTTAGTTTATGATCTGCACTTAGAAATCAATGCAGCATGAGTTACAGATTATATCAGACTAAATGAACTTCAAGTTAATGAGAAGCTTTTCATTAATGTAACAATACAGACTGCATTTATTTCCAAGCACTTTAATTAATATTTCTGTGGGCCATTTAGTAAATATGCATTAGAGGAAAAAAATACTACTAATCCTGTAAGGGGAAATCAATGAAGGCCAATAAATAGTAAATTCATAAATTTTCTTTTTGGACTTTGTTAATGGATCAGATTATTAATCCAGAGTCAATTAACTGTGCCCTTCCCCCATTATACCATTCAAGTGATTTCTTAAACGAGCATGCAGGGGCTACAGGAAAAAAGTTGATTGAAATGGGACACAATATTAACCAAAATGTTTGAATAGAAACTGAATGGTATAGAAAATATTCCGTATTCAACCATATGCATTTTTATTTGTGTTTTGTGATAATCTAGTGTATATTCTGGGTTAGCTTAATTCGAGTCTCCCTTAATTTTGACACAACACTGCAAGGGTAGGTGCTATGGGTGGGGGTTGTGTATGCCAGCAGGGAAATTGCCAATAATGTATGTATGGAAAGCTGTAGTTGTAATAAATGGCAGAGAAAGGCAGGGAAAGAAATCATTATTGTCCTTTAATAGACTGTAATTTAAAGAAGGAGATGAATAATTTATTGCTTTGATTACCCAGTGTGCTATTCTCAGAGCTAGTTGTTCCTCTCTAAACCAGCTGATATTTCTATGGCTGATCATTATCCTAAACCAGTTATTGCTCTGCTAGGTTCCAGCATCAATTAAGGTGTGCAGCTGAACCATCTGTGAATAAACATTTCATTTGCTTGCTTGGCGCTCTGCTTCTATAAACGGTGTTAGTGCAGTGTCGGGCTATAGCACTGCTCTACGGAGTGGTCAAGTAAGGATTAGATGATCCACTATGAACTTCTCAGGTCTTGATTTTTTCCCAGAATGCTGAGTTGTATTGTTTGGAATGTGCCTCTTGTTTCCTGAAGTAATGTTGAAGAAGTATTCATATGAGAGGATTCTCTTGGGAAGTTTGTGAACAGCTATGTAAGCTAATTAAATAGTTTTAGAACTCTCTTCTACTTCGCAAAACAATGCAAGATAATATCCCAAATAAAGCATCTGAATAGTTTTGAATACAGGATTCTGAAATTATTGTTTGTAAATGTTCTAATAAAAGCCTAGATTCCATTACAGTCAAGACTGCTTGTTGAACAGTGACTGGAAAATGGAAACGTATGCAATTAAATTATCAAGACATGGAAAAGCCATGCGAAAGTACATGTAATTTAACATACAATGTAATGTCAACTATTTACGAATAGGTGAGTTGTTTATCATCTTAACTGAACACTGGTTAGGAGTAGAGTTGAGTTGGCTTTGCTATTTGTTCTATGAAAGCTGTTATGTGTTTGACCCAGCGACTCTACTCAGCCTCCAACCTCAATCAGTTCCTTTGTGTGTCCTGCTGTCTTCCATTTTATAGAATTTGAAATATGTTAAAGTATGCATTTTATTTTTTCTTTCATCAAAGTGTGCTCTTCCTGATTGATCACTCAGTGTGCAAGTTAATGAGGACTGATTGCTAGTGCTGCAAACAACTCGAACGCAAAATGACAAAATACATTTTAGAAAACTTATTGTGATTCAATGATCTAATGCAGGGGTGTCCAAGTTTCTTCTGCAGTGGGCCACTTCATCAGAATTGTATACTTGCGTGGGCTGCACTCATTTTTCACTGAGATAAAATATGGCCTTTAATAACATATGCAGATTGAAATAAAGCAAATGACACAAAACCTTTACTTTTCTGGGCCTAGAGTTTTTTATCCTCTGAAGTGACTACAGATTCAGGATTCTGGATAAGTAAAAATTAAATAGTTCTGTTTATTCTAGGGATGCACTGAAATCAAAGTTCTGGACCAAAACCAAAAATTCAGGGTTCACTTAGCCAAAACTGAAAATGACCCCCCACCTTTAAAAATAAAACAACTTTTTAGTTTTTAATAAAAGTGAGTAACACACCAACATTGTACAAAAAATAAATAACAATGTCAATATATATATATGATGGTTAACAGCAATCACAGACATACACAGATTCCAGCATGTACTGGTAGGCAACCATGGACATGATAGGAGTGTGATTGCTGTTACCAATCATATATACATTAATATTTCAAAATTGTAATTGTAATTCAATAACAACAATATATATATATATATATATATATATATATATCATTGGTAACAGCAATTACACTCCTATCTTGCACAGGCATACCCAGGTTCTAGCATGTACTGGTTGCCTGGGCATGAAAGGAGTGTGATTGCTGTTGGCATGCTGGAATCTGGGCATGATAGGACTGTGATTGCTGTTCACACCCCTATAATGGCAAGTCAGCCAGTACATGCTGAAAGCTGGCTAGCTGCCTGCCTTGTGTATTGATGCTGCCACCAGTAAGGGGTCTGCACACCTCTTACAGCCACCCTGTGCCATGCCCCCCAACTTACGCATCCATGCTATCACACACACACCAATTCCTATATTCATTAATTCACAGATGCATTCCCTAAATCACGCATACTCATATACCGATAAAAAATACCACCTTTTGGACAGAGGTGTTTGTTAAGGAAAGATCTCCTGAGCAACTATCCTCTGAGCAGGGATTGCTTAAAGACACTGGTGAATTTCTCTGCAAAGTGTGAAGTATATTTTATATTCTCCACATAGATGTGCGCCACTTTGTTTTGTATTTTCACTATGTTTTTATGAGCAGTTGTGAAGTTTTGTGTGCTGCATTCACTAAATGTTTATTGTGTGGCTATGTTTACAAACCACTTAAAATATTGCGCTTATCAGCACCCATCTTTATTTATATGTTTGCAGTATTTCCCATCTTGACCTCGCATGTTATTTTTTTGTTACCCATAAATAAATAGAATTACATTTTAGCAGCTTGTCATGGATTTACTTTTCTGCAAATGTTGTTTTCTAGTCCAGAGCTTCCTTTTTTCATCTTGTATTAACTTTGCATTTTATGGTCTTCTAGCAAGCAATGATAATATGCACCTATGTTTTATGGTGGAATGTGCATCAGAAAAGTGAATTTTAGGAAAGAAATAGTTAGAAATAGAAGAAATAGTTTTATGCAATGTTAATATCCATACCTGGGAAATTTCAGGGTTTGACCTTTCTCATACTTTTCCTGGCCAGTTTCTTTCTTTTCTGGCAGTGCCCACTCCACACTCACTAAAGTCTGGAACTAACCACACTTATGATTGCAGCTAGTACTCCCCCCATGTGCAGCCAACATCACCCGTTCAGAAACATATTTGGCAAAAAAAGGGAAAGCAAAGAGTAGCCTGCCCTGTGTAGTTTTTAGATCACCTGGGCTGTGCCTTTACAATGTGATCAGATCTTCAGTACATGCCCACAAAGTCACTGTGGTGTTTTTTTGTAGTTGTTTCCAAATACAGACTTTTCTGACAGGAAATAAATGACCCCAAGCTGAGGTTGTTAAAATAAAGATTTGCCCTTTTAGGGAGACCTTGCCCACTGGGTTGAGTTGGAAGGACGTGGACTCAATTAGTCATCTTACTCTAGGCCAGACTTGATAGAGCTGCATCAGTCGTCAAGAAGGTTAAGAAGTATGAGAGGATGGGAGAGAATGATGTTCACCCTTCCAGGTATTTGGTATTAGTGAACTAGTTTTAGCAAACTGACCTATCCGTGTGAGGGCACCCTGTCTAGCATTTTGCGAACCTACATATCTAGTATTCTTAACTGACCTTCCTGCATTCACACAGCTCGCTAATGTACATGTACATGAAGAAGCGAGATCGCATGCATTTTTCAGCTATGAGGGTAAAGGCAGAATGCATAGACATTGTTATTATTACAGTCATTATGCCCTATGATTATGAGCATCAGCAAGGGCTTTGTCTAGTCGTAGAACCTCATTGCCCACTCCGCTGTGCAGCTCTCTTGTCTGCAGTGATTTATGTTTTGCAAACTGCCTTGAAAAGGAAAATAGGTTGTCCGTCATAATAAATAATCATTTATAGCAGCTTGCATTATATCTAACCATCAGGTCTGAGAATAGAAGCCTGTAATTTTATTCATATGAATGACCCTTCCCTGACTTTCACATGTCATCATCTCTGATATTCCTGTTTGAGAGGTTTTATACAGAATTGGCTGTTGAGTTCTAGAGTGCACTGGGAAGGTTAACTGAGTTGGCTCTGTAGGTATCTGCAGATCATTGTGGTGCACGCTCTGTGAAAGAGAAATGGTTAAGGTGTTTGTGCGGGGGAAGAGAAGTAATAAGATTTACATTTTCCATATGCTATGTTCCACTGCAAGATTTTTTTTTTATTTGATCAAATTTTATTCACTTTGTCTTTTTTCATCACAGGTATCGCCGCCACCCGTGCAACATAATTTGAATGAAATTGAAGAGTTATGAAGTTTGTAATATTGTACACATCAAAAGAGACCGTTGAGATATACAATTCTTTGTAAATTTGAAGAAAAGACCCTTGAGGTTAAATCTTACTTTACACAAGAAAAAGAGATATACCGGTATATGAATTTTGGAACAATTTCCTGGAAAATTTGAATAGTCCTTGAAAAAAAAAGAAGCTGGTTAGATCTACATGATGTTTGTCATTTGGAATTTGGCTTTTCCATACAAAACATGCCTTTGTGTGCAGCATCATTTATGTGAATTGTCTAGTTCTCAAA
This sequence comes from Spea multiplicata, assembly GCA_009364415.1. Lineage (NCBI taxonomy): Eukaryota > Metazoa > Chordata > Amphibia > Anura > Pelobatidae > Spea > Spea multiplicata. The sequence continues at coordinate 26,860 of VKOC01002379.1, read as the reverse complement.
TTGACATTGCAACACTCCAGTTGCATAAAGCATTTCACATCTTTTGCATCTATCTAAACCTGCTTTTATTTTTTTCCTCGCCAATGTAGTGAGCTTTGTTGGTGATCCTTTGGATGTGCTTTTTACTTTACTGATAAATGGCACAGCCTCCAATCAGAGGTGGTAGAGGCTAATCCAGTAAGGGAATTTAAACATGCATGGTATAGGCATAAAGCTATCCTGAATCTAAGACAACATCAATGGCTGATGAAGATCTGTATCTCACATGAGGAAAAAAATGGGGCGACTAGATTGACCAAATGATTGTTATCTGCCATCAAATGTTTCTATGCTTATTCTAATATAGATTCTTATTTATTTGACTTGGGTTTGTTGCTGGACCTTGCTCGTACTTAGCCTGCCCCAACCCATTGGCCTGCTGTCAACTGTAGGCTGTACGTATTCCAGCTGTCTTTGTTCTGCAAAATAATGGAGATCTTCTTTGAGTGGCTTCATTAATTTAAGACAATAGATCAGCGTTTTACTGATCCTTCATAATGTTGAAGTTGGGAATGCTATGGTCCACATGCCCTACTCCAAACTCATCCCTCTTTTACTTTTTAGGTCATTCACCATCCCCACACACTCAATACCTGTTTACTTTGTCAATATAAATCATACCTTGGTCTGTAATTTTGTTTTCAGTATAGATTGTTTGATTTAAATAGAGTTTCAGTGTCGATGTTTACAGAACAGTACATTGCCATCACCAAATAGGCCACAGCATGGACATGCTATTGAAATTTTCCAGGCCTAATGTGATTCATTTCTTCCTTATTTATTTGTATTCTTCAAAATGTGTTGTGCATACTAAGGGGAGAGCTTTGAAGTTAGGAAATCTCTGTACATGCACAGAAGAAACCTATGAGGTTTAAAAAGCTATTTACACATGAAATTAATATCCATAGCAAAATTATTATCTTATATCCAAGGTAATACCAGTTGTTATTGATACATAGTTGCATGATTCTTTAATGTCTATGATTCTTTAGACCTTTTTTATTATTATTATTTATTGTTTTATATAGCGCCATCAAATTCTGCAGCGCTGTACAATGGGTAGACAGGACACAACAAGTAGCTTGTTAAATCTTAAACCAGTGCAACGCCATCATGCTTGGCTACAGCAACTAAATTCAAAGTACAGATCCTGACCTACAGGACCCTTAACAACTCTGGACCCCCTACATCTCAACCCTTGTATCCGAATACACACCTAACTGCTCTCTTCCTTCCACCAACAACTTGCATATCTCTTCTCACTTACATTCAGGATTTCATACCTGCTGTACCGCTTCTCTAGAATTCTCTAACCCATAGATTTTCTTTGGACTTTCTCCCGCATACTCTAATTTCAAAAACTCACCTTTTCCTACAAGCATACAACCTTTCATCCTAACACCAAGCCAGCATTCTAATCAAGCCACCTGCAAGATCAACAACCTCTACATATCATCCTTGCTTCACGTAACTTCATCCAAGCAGTATACTCCTACTGTCTTATTGCCACCAACTAGGTTATAAGCTTGCAAGAGCAGGACCCTCTCCTCCTTCTGTACCAGTATATGTTAATGTGTGTTATGTCATTTTAAATTATTTATTTTCACCACTTCTTATTGTTACAGAGCTATTGAATCGTCTGGCACTATATAAGTGTAATTGTTTTCATATAGTTCTAGCTGTGCTTGTATCTATGTGTGCTATAGACATGTGCAAATGGGCCAAAAATAGTTAAAATTAATGCCCAAATGGTTTAGATGAAAATTTTGGGGCATTTTTAATTTGTTGCCCACCTTTACTCTGACTCTCTCACACCCTCATTCATTCTCCTACTTCACTCTCACGTTTTCTAAATGTTTCCCTGACCACCTTTGCATCTTCTTCTTAATCAAATTCAATCTTCTATTTTCATCCATATCTCTGTGAAAAATGGCAGCGCTTACAGTGACATCATCTCCCTGATCCTCCAAGCGGGGGAAGGGACATCACCGAATGCACCGTCATTTTGCCCTAACTTGAACTAAAGGCAATATGACAGTGCCTCCTTAATTAAAAAAAAACAAAAAACTTTGCCACATCTGGCCCTTCCGAACACATGCCGCAACTAAGAAGAACTTAACCATCGCTTTTCTCTTTACAACGCCTCTCCCCTGGTATGAGTCAGGATAAAACTTTGAATCACATATAAAGCTCTTTATAGAAGTTCCCGAACCTTCAATCCTCACTTATCTCCAAATATACACCTACCTGATCCCTCTGTTCATCTGATGATCTTCATCTGTGTTCTGTCTATCATGGCTTCTGCAGGGCTTCATTATTCTTTGGAATGGCCTTTCTTAGCTCATCTGATTTTCCCATTGTCTACATTTAAAAAATCCCTCAAGACCCACTTCTTCAGGGACCTCTGTCTTACCATTCCTAGCCTCACACTTGCTCTGTCCTTATATCCTGCAATATTATTTACTTAATTGGTGCATACAATGAGATACACTTAGGCGGCTGGTATATCTCAAACATTGTCACTTTTACCTCTTGTGTAATTCTCTAGATTGTAAGCTTGTTTGAGCAGGATCCACCTTACCATTTCTTTCTCTAAATTCAAATGGTTTTATACTGTACTTAGTAAATCCTGTTTACCAATTCCACAGTGTTGCATAATATGTTGCCACTATATAAATAAATAATAATTTAGTATACTAGTCTATGTCCTCTACCCCTAATGAGAGATAATGATTCCGCCGGGCGATCAGCTCTTGCATTAGATGGCTGTTACTGCATTGATGGATGTATATGTTGAAATTCTTTGATATGCTGAGAACAAAGGGTATTTTCTTGAGGAATGTGGTTGTCTGGGGAGGTCCCAAGCACTTTGTTAATGCAGTGGTGAGAGAGCATTCCCCCTGACGCTTATCGCTGAAGAAGTAAGTTGAAACACATTCCCACCATTCCCAGCGTGGTTGATTGTCTTGGGCTGTCAAACGTGTTCCCTGTTCTATTGGGTGAATTTTGCTAGGCAGGAGTTAAAAGGAACCATGAAGCATTTTATTTCAGAGCTAGAGTGCTTAAATATGAGGTTTAAATGTAGGTTTAGTGTGGGACTAGTTTTACTTTGGTGTAGACTTGCTCTGTTTTATTTAAAGCCAGACAGTAATATAGCAATTTAACGCAGGGTTAAGCACTAGGTACAGCTGCAGAATAGCAAAAGCAGTAGCACTTTTCCCTGGTTGCTATTGACGGAAATCTTACGCAGGGCTTTAAATTTGCTGTATATTACAGGAAGCTTTTGTTTGCTATTGAATACCAAATTGAGCTATTTAAACTAAAGATTGTAGTGTTTTTCTGTTATCAGAGGCAATATAATTCGACCCTGGATAAGATCAGAACCATCTACCTCTTCAGTTTGTTCGATTTAGCAAAGATAGATTATGTCTATCATACCATCTGATGTGGACGACTCCCATCATGCTTAGCTAGTCACAGATAAAGCTGACATTTCATAGGACTAGCTGAGTGTGAAAGTTATTAACAGAAAACAGAGTGTATATTTCATTTGTGATTAGCTGGATCTATGTGGGTCATTGTAAGATTGATGTTCTTTCTGCAGGGAGAAAGGTTCTTTCGGCTTAATAGGTATGGGCTATATTGGTAGCTGGATGACCATTAACAAAAAAGCCAAGCGGCCCAAAGGAGAGCCTGTTCCTATTAAAGACGGACGCTTGGGGAAGACGGCAACGCTGCGGAAAAAAAATGATCATACTGGCTGCAAAGTAACAGGTTAAGCAACCAATAGGTTTCAAGGCCCTTTGTCGTCATGGAAACAAAGGGCTGTCCATGAGACACAGTTAAAACAGCAGCCAGTAGGTAATAGATTCTGTTTAAAGAGTGATTTTTTTTCTTCTGTCACCCCATCTGCTGATATAAACATCATTAAAAGCAAATGACGGCAGCTCTATGAGGTCTCCTTTCCTCCTGGCAAAAAGATATTACTTTCTGAGGGGAATTTTATAAAACAGTAGAGTGAAATTTGGACCGGGTCCCATTGACTGAGGATCTGTGAGAGTGGTCGGAGAAAAACAGGAGAAGGAAGTTCTTTTCATTTTTTTAATAACATTATTATTATTGTTTATTATTTTATATAGCGCCATCATATTTCATAGCCCTGTACAATGGCATAAAGTATAGTTTTAAGTCAAGGCTGGTTATGCTTGGATTACAATACCTGTAATTTATCAGTGATACAAGTTAGGCTCCTACAGCAGATGTTTGACATTTTAACAGCTGGATGGTAAAACAAGTTGGTATAATTATCTTGGCTGCTATTGTATTTTATTCATTCTTTAGTTTGTTTGGAAAACTGGTCTCTAATGACTATTACACCGGTCTGTACGTTACCTCCAACATTTCAGGTGTCTAACTCGGGAGAGCTGTGTTGGGGGCGTGGTGAGATGTGGGGAGGGGCGGGGACAGTGTCAGAAGTGGGTGGGCACAGTCTCAGAAATAGGTGTGATGAGAGGATCGGTCACTCACCCACTCAGAACAACCACCTCACTGCACTCAGCTGGAGAAAGGTGGCCATGTTGGAAACTACAATGGAGGTCTGTGCCACAACTGCATAGACCTGCATTGTTTTAAAGCTGTCTTAATCAGTCAGAAGAGATTCTCCCTAACTGGCTCATGTCAGCAAAAACAGACAATGAGGCACCTAACCAGGACTATGCAACAGTGCCAAAAAAAAACTAGTCGGCAAAACCTTGGACTGTTGGGAAGTATGCTGTAGACTACAATGCTTTCAAAACCATAAAGTTGGGAAGTCACCGCCATTACTAATGTACCTCTCCCAAGTTCTCAATTTAAAACAAGGTATAGTTTGTGTTTTTTGTATTTGACACGTTAATGAATGCTTGAGGTATAACCTTTTGAACAAATGAGTGTGGCAGAGGCGAGAGGTTCCCTTATGCCTAGTTCCTGGCTTTGTTAAGAGACTGCCTGCAGAATGTAGACAGGTCTGTTGTGGAGGTGACATTTAGGCTGTCGGACAATAACAGGAATAGTATATGACAGAGAGGGCTCTGTTACGATCTAGGCTTTTGTTTTGTTGTTGTTTTGTTGGTTTCTTTGCCTTATTTCCATAGAAGACTTTGCCTAAATTGCCCTTAAAGGCCCCAAAGGTATGATCAATGAGTTTTGGGAAGAGCCATGAAAATACAAGCTGCTCAGGCTGTCTCAACTGACAACATAAATATATATTTTTTTTAAATCAACTGGTTATTTTTTCTGGTAAGCGTTACATTGCTACAAAATGTATTGTTAGCTTGGTTAAGTTGGCTGAGGATGATTTAGGTTGTAGTGCAACATTTGCAGAAGGGCCATTTCTGATGTAGATCAAAAATCTCATACCTTTGTCCAATAAACACTATATTTCACCAGGGAGAATTATGAGAAAGGACTAATAATCCCTGAATCAACAGTGCTAATCTACCCTTACTAGCATGCTGATGAGACACGCATGCCCCCTGACAGTCTCACTGTGTAGCCTGAACGTGCTGCTTTGGTTGTAGATGAGCTCAAGTTTATATTATGATTTTTAACCCTTCTGCCCTCCCAGAAACTCATGATATCTTGTGAATGGCTAAGTGGCTTTGAATGGTATTATTTTGTAGTAATATGGAATGTGATGCTGCATACTTAATTCATCATGAATATCCGTAGCCAGCCAGATAAAAGTACAGAAGAATGACTGAAATCTAATAGAATATCTCCAAACAAAAACACTCAACTGTATTGCATTGGTTAATCACTACCTGAATCTCTTTTAGTGTTGCCAGAGGCCTGCCTTTTTATCATTGCCCACTCTCCCTCTTTTCCTTCTCAAGGTTTGGTAAGGGGTTTGTGTTTATGTTAAGCAGCAGCGCTCTCTAGTTTTAGTTGTTCACTGAATAAAACCAGTGTTCTGGGTTTTTTTAGCCATCTAAATTATGGCAAAAAATAATTGGAGTCGTGGTTGTTGTGACTGATCTGCCGGTTTAGAGTTGCGGCTTGTGGGCATTGTTGGTGCATGTGCTGTTTTATGGTTGGTCTGCTTCTCGTTAAGAGGGGGCCCCTGCAGGAGACCAACAGACTCACTCGCACGGCCCTTAAACTCCTGATGGCGCAACTTGGCCTGGGGTCTCCCCACTCCAAGAGTTAAAGGTCTGTATTGGTCGTTCGTATGGACCTTTAACTCTTGGAGCAGGGAGGCCAGTGGTCTCACCCGGCCAAGTTGCCGCACCAGGATTTTAAAAGTCTGTACAAGCTATTGGTCACCAGCAAGGGGGCTCGACTGCCATCAGCCAATAAAGTACAAGTGCACTTCATCGGTCGATGGCAGAGGAGGCCCCTGCCGACGATCAATAGAGTTGCTTGTACGGACATTTAAAATCCTGGAGCCAAAGCTGCTGTGTAGGGCGTACTGCGTTAACCCCGTATTAACCCCTTCTACAAAAATCAGCAAAAAGACAAAGAAAAAAAACAAACACGAAGAATGTATACGAATATTCGCCCAAACCGAACATAGGAACGGGCGAATATTCGTGAAATATGAAGATTTTCTTCCCCCACGAAGACGAACACGAAGAGTTGGCCGGCACCCAAGTCTAGTTTCAATAAAGTGCTGTTGCTTAACACTTTGCATACTCTGGTGGGCAATGCCTGAGCCATGTTTGTGAGAACAGAGAAACTGTTCATATTAAAAGAAACTGAGGTTCTGAGTGACAGCATTACAGTCCACAATGCCAGGGCTGGTACTATCATATAGGTGAAATAGGCAGTTGTGTACCTGGTAGGGGTGTCATCACCATGCCCTCCCATGTGTTAAAGGATCAACAAAGATACGTTCTGCACTAGAAACCAAAGGCCCTGCACATTACTTAAAGCAAAACAAGATTGAATAAAATGACCCGGTCTGTTCTTCCGCAGCAGTTTATTGCAATCCAGCCTTGTAATAAAATCTGTTAAAAATAGATTACTGATGCTTGTAACTTTTAAATACATGTTTATAATTGGTCAAATATATTTCCTTAAACAAAATAAATTTGTCTAGACTGATAATTCTTCTACCATTTCCTTTTGCATTGAATAAAATAGTCACCCTCCCCTACAATTTTTTTTTTAACTTTTATTTTAATGACACATTGATGAAATAGTAAATGAAATGCAAGTGATTTTATGCAATATATATATATATATATAATGTCAAAAAATAGAGTATTGCAGAGTATGCGGTAATACCTTTTTTATTGGACTAACATAATATTTAAAAGACAAGCTTTCGAGAGTTATCCTCCCTTCATCAGGTCCGAAGCAATACTAATCAACATGATAGAGGTTACAACTTAAAACAAGTGATGGTATTAGAGAAGGGGGGGTAAGTGGGGTGTCGTAAATAATAGGTCTGGAGGTGAGAAATGCAGAGAGGTAGAGAGATAACCCAGGGACAGAACAAATAAACTAAGGGAAACCAATAACCACAGTAAAACATCAAAGATAATAACATAAATTAAACATTGGATGACTAGATGAAGTTCATATGAAGTTCTGGTAGTGTGTAAGGAAACCAGAATCCACATTAAGTCCCTCTTTTATAGTGTTGAAATGTGTTATCTTTTCAGTGATTGTTCTGTGTGAAATGATGTCCTACCGGGGTACAATATTTTTCTTCCTCATGGTTTTTGATGGAGCTTCGGTGCAGGTTCATTCTAAGGTGCAGTTTAAGCCCTGTTTCTCCAATTCAGCACCCTTTGTCACATGCAGAACATTGTATCATGTACACCACGTTTGCCGATGTACATGAGTAAGAATCTTTGATGATGTATGTTTTGTTGTTGTGACTGGCTGTGTTGCTGTCACATATATGTTGGCAAAGTTTGCAGCGGGATTTGTTGCATGGTACGGTGCCATTCTGTGTATGCTCCTGTTCTGGGGCCAGTTTGCTGCGCACTAATCTTTTCCTCAGGTTTGGTGGTTGTTTGAATGCCAGTATTGGGGGCTGAGGGAATATTTTTTTCAGTATGGGGTCATCTGAGAATATCGGCTGTAGGTCTTTAATAATTTTGCGGATTTCCTCAAGAGTTGGGTTGTAGGTAACTACCAGAGGGATCCTGCTTGTGTTCTCCTTTTTTTTGTATTGTAGAAGCCTTTCCCGTGGTGTTCTTACAGCAGATTTAATTTTTTTGGATATAGTTTTTTCCTTGTAGCCCTTCTTCTGAAATGACTCTGCCAGCGCGCCCAGGTGTTTGTCTCTGTCCTGAGTGTCAGAGCAGATACGGTGGTATCTTATGGCTTGGCTGTAAATGACACCTTGTTTAGTGTGTTTGGGATGAAAGCTTGAATTGTGAAGGTAGCTGTACCTGTCTGTGGGTTTTCTGTACACGGACGATTGAAGAAAGCCAGAAGTAACAGTTATAGAGCAGTCCAGGAAGCTCACACAGTGTTTTGAGAAATTCATTTTGAGTTTTATGGATGGGTGGAATGAATTGAAAGATTCGTGGAATTTTAAAAGGTTTTCTTCTCCTTCTGTCCGGCTGTTCCGGTCATTTGTAAGTAGTTGGTGTCATAGAACTTGAAATAGTTGTGTGTCAGTATAAATTCTATGAGCTTGGCGATGGTTTCACTATCATATTTTTGTGTGGCATTGCTGGAGGAGAGGGATTTGATGCAGGCCTCAATACCATCTTTATGGGGGATGTTGCTATATAAGGACTCCACATCCATGGTTGCAAGTATAGTATTGGCAGGAAGGTTACTAACTTGGCTAAGTTTATTAAGAAAATCAGTGGTGTCCTGTATAAAGCTCTCAGTTCTGATAACTAGGGGCTTAAGAATGTTTTCTATAAGGCCAGATATAGATTCAGTAAGAGTTCCCATACCTGTAATAATGGGCCGTCCTGGGTTGCCTGGCTTGTGGATTTTGGGCAGCATGTAGAAAGTTCCTATTTGAGGATTTGAAGGCACAAGATTTTCTAATTCTTGTTGCATGTGTTTCGAGAAGGATCTGATAAGTTTGATGAGATCTTCCGTATATTCCCTGGTGGGGTCCTGGTTCAATTTTTTGTAGTAGAATTCATCTGCCAATTGTCTATTTCCTTCTGCCATGTAGTCCTGGGTGTTCATGATGACTACTGATCCACCTTTGTCAGCTGGCTTGATGATTATGTTTTTATTATTCATTAAATTGTTCAAGGCATTTCTTTCTGAAGGTAGGAGGTTGTGTAGCATTTTTTTCTGTTGTGTGGTAGCGAGGGATGCTACTCTTGTGCGGAAGCTTTCAATGTCAAATTACGTCCTGTTGCAGGTGTAAAGTCTTTGTTCTTTTTTCTCTCATTATATATATAATATATATTATATATATTATATATAATATATATATACCAAATTTCTTTTAGAAGCTGCTCAGACTGCCTTTATACTTACCAACATTTCCATTGACTCACACAAGGAGTGGTGTGACTTCATGTTATATAGCGTTCTGATGTAGCATGATGTGCCTGGTAATGCCAGTAATGTTTTTGAAAATCTGGGACTGTTGGCTGCTTCACTATATAACCAGAGGAATGTGGACACCCCTCTAAATTATTGAGTATAGGTGTTTCACCCAAATCCATTGTTAACAGGTGTATCAAATACATAGACATGCCATCTCCATACACAAACATTGGCAGTAGAATGTGTCATACTGAAGAGCTCAGTGACTTTATACGTGGCACTGTTATAGGATGCCACATTTGCCACTAGTCAATTAGTGAAAAATGTGCCTTTTAGTTTCAGTGAATTTTAATGTCACATTTTGGGGACTTGTATGCTTCCAACTTTGTGGGAACAGTTTGGGGTAGTCCCATTCCTGTTCCAGCATGAATGTGCCCCAGTGCAAAAAGCACTGGAACTTGAGTGGCCGCACAGAGCCCTGACCTTAACCCTGTTGAACACCTTTGAGATGAGTTGGAACACTGATCGTGGCCACATAGGTGTAATGGCCAGGTGTCTTTTGGTCATATAGTGTATATGGTTTATGAGGCTACATTAAGCCTTGCATATGAGAGTACAATGGTGTGGGGTAGGGGTAAGCAACGATTGTTAAATATGATGTGGCCCCAAAATGTTAACCAATATTTCTTATTTTTTAATAATAGTATAATTTAAAAAATATATCAAATCTAGTTTAACCTATAGCCCATCAATCATCTATTAAATTAACACCTTAGTTTTTTGTCCAGAATGTCCCTGTTGCTTTTTGCGAACATACAATCTGCTTGGGCACTTTTTTTTCATATAAAGTTGAAAAGTTAAAGGAAGGTATTGAAGCTTGAATACATTTACTCCTATCATACACTGTAATTTTCTCCTTTTTTTATCAACAGTATTTTAAAATGCCTTCACGAGTCTGAAGATATTTTCAGATACAGACGGCTCAAACGATAAATCATTTTAATGACAATTTATTAAAAGGCAAATGAATTATTCTTATGGTTGATGGGTCTTTTTATCGCCTCTTTAACAGCTCTGATAAAATGTTCCTCTGCGTTATGTTTTATCTGAAGTTTTATGGTGTCGAGTAATTTATGAGCATTTTGTATTTTTAGGGTGTAGGGAAAAAACGCTTAGGAGATTACAATCTCCTTCATGGAAATATGACCCTATTACTAACGCGCAGTGGCTTTGACAAAGGACTTGTTGAAGTACTATACATGATTGACGCTGAGTAGTTAGATTTCTGGAGGGAGCTAGATGTATATTAACCTGCTAAACTCTTAATTTGCTATTTTTCTTTGAAATGTGTCAGATTTAACCAACTCTCTGTGTGTGCGCTCATTATCAAGCATCACATAAATGGATGTTTATGGATTGAAAGGAGGATTAGTATAGTGGATCTTGAAAAAGCGGATACACAAAATAAATAGAAAAGTGAAATTTTATGACTGTATCTAGTTTTGTGGACTATGAGGGCTATGAATAATTAATTGTCCTGGTGTCACATGAAAAAAGTGTTTTTATTACCATAGCAACCAACAGAGTGTCCTTGCTGATTTTGCTGTTCCATTGGTTGCTATAGTGATAAGACCACTTTTCAGTGGCCTGCAACGATATGATGAGGATTTTCAAACATTGTAAATGATTTAACAAAGTTCAATAGAAATGCATATTTCTCAGAAAGAGGTAAAGCTCTGAAATTTGGTCTATATATCACAGGAAAAGCAAAAATTATTTTTTCTTACACAGAGGGTGCTTGTTACATGCGCCTGCCATCAATCAGTGGTAGCAGGGGAATTCAAAAATACTTAAGTAGGAAATTATACAGAAAATGAAACAAATTGGTAAGGATTTGTAAACACATTTTGTTTACGTTTGCCAATGTGTCAATTAAAATACCCTATTACTTTCTCAGCCCCATTGTGATCCTTGTGACGTGAGCCTTGCACTGGCTGTGTGGCACTATGACGCAAGATATATGATAGATAATAAGTATGAGAGGACTCAGCATAAAGTGTTGTTAGAAGCATTGCCTATGAATCATACCTTCTTAGTTGCACATACTCTCTTAGTTAAGGTCTGAAAAAGATTTAACCCCTTTGCAACCAATGACGTACCAAAAAACAGTCCATGTCGCTGCGATTGGAGTTGTCAACCTACAGCAGATCCAGGTTCGTGGTCGCTGCTACAGCCAATCACATGCATGGATACAGTGAAATGGTAAAGGCAGTGCTTGTAGGCACTATCTTTGCCTCTGATCTTGCCTTTCTCCTTTACACTATGATTGTGAGCTGGACAGAAAACATTATTTTTTTGTTTTTATCTGAGCCCATGGTAGCGCGATGCTGGGAGATTTCTCAGTAGACCCTGCCTCCCCTGTCTTGAGGGGCCGGTCACCTAATTATAAGTATGGCTTCCACCGGAGCCACCAATGCAGCTGCAGGAACAAAAGAGATCAGTGTTTATCTGGGTTGATGCACAGATCTCCTACTCAAACTCCCACAGCATGTCTGCCAGTCAGCACCGCACTGGACATGATGTCATATCCGGCGCAGCGCTCAATGCCAGGTGAGGAAAACAAGTCGTGCTGTGGACTGTCAGAGGACAGGAGGTGAGGGAAAAAGAGAAATACATAGAATTTTAAGAAGTAATGATAAAGCCTCTGCACCTTTAGGGCAGGATGACATGGGGTTGTGGGGGCAAGTAGAGGTCAAGTTGTAAAGGGAAAGGATAGGCAGAGGGGTCTTTAAGAGGTCAGCAGCCAGAGATAAAAAAGTAACAAATGTCTTGGTTATATAAGTTGTTTTCATCTGCCCTTGCGCTAGCGCCTCGCTGCGCTTTTCAGGTGTCTCGCGGGTGCCTCGCACTGCGCTACGGACGGGAATCTCAGTTATAAAAGCTGCACCTGTGAAGGAACGGATCACTTACCTGGCGAACCGCTGAGCTGTCTGCACGGACCTCCAGTCTGGTGAGCAACAGCAAAGCTGGTGAGCTGAAGTCGTCATGGAAGAACTGATGAAGTTGCGCCCTCCCACCCACCTTTAAATTCTGTATTCATATTTGTCGTGGTCTTTTATCAGGGTACGGTTGCCCTATATCATGGGGGTGAACTTTAAGGTTTAAGTTATGCCTTCTGGCTTTTAGGGCGGTCGGCAAGGTATATTGAATCGGTATGCTCTGGGGCCTGGGCCAAGAGCTGGTATATATGGTTTATATATTTATTTATTATGAATGTTACTGTTGATGGTTATTGTCTGAATGGTAAACTAAATAAAGGACCACGCCTATTTCATCCAATTTATGTCTGGCGTTTTATTTATTTAAGTATTTAAATGGTTTGGTATATGGTTTTAATAAAAAAAAAAAAAAGATAAAAAGGTTGGTTATGTCCCTTACAACCTCATGAAAATACCTTAATTGTTGAATAGTTGAATATGAAGAAGGGAGTCTTAAGGGGGAGAGGTTTTGAGCTGATGAAGAAATAATGGGTGGATATAGAGATTATGAGGAGTAATGTTAGGGGGTATGAAGATGGAGGGGAACAATTGTGGTGCAATATGGTGTGATAATGGTAGGTTATGGAAATAATGAGGGGAATGAATACGATGATGGGGGTATGAATATGGTGGTTGGGGGATACTGATTATTTTGAGGTATTGGAATGAATTAGGATTTTGGGGGTATAATGATGGTCAGGGCAGCTCTACACATACAATATATACATACATACATACAGCATATATATATATATATACACACACAGCCCCTCCAACACCATACACATATGTATATATACATAAAGACACTTGCCGTAACACCATAAACATACATTTATACACACGAACACTCTAACACAATACACTTACGGTGAGAGGTAAGCGGGGGCAGAAGGGAGGTGGGATGTTTGCATATGTGTTTATAATTATGTATGGATGTGAACATGGATGTGTATTGTGTGTGTATGAGCATGGATGTGCAATTGTGTGTGCGAGCATAGATTTGTAATGGTGTGTGTAAGCATGGATGTGTAAGTGGGGTGAAATGCAGTATGTGTTAGAATGAATGTGTACGTGTGTGACTATGAGTAAGTGTGTGTAAGTTGTGCAAATGCGTTTATATATGTATGCCAGCACATACAAGGTTTTTTCTAATTTCAAGTTGTGGATCATTTTATACCTGTAATAAATGCATCTAATTTTCTAATATTCTTCATAAATATTTTTTTTAAAACTCCTATCCTTGTCCTTAAAAAATATACAATTTGTGCGAATACCCTAAATGAGAATAAGGGAAAAGGATAAAAACTTAATTGCTCTGGCCCTATGTCCTGAAAAAGCCATGGTCCTAAATTAGCAGGACATTGGCAGCTACTATCTTCAAACTGTATCCAATAAGGCCAATACAATAAACTGAAAAAGTGATTGTGAGATTCTGACTAGAGCGAACAATGGCATGGTCAGTCGGGATGTTCTGACTAGTGATGTAGTCACTTAAAAATTAAGAAATGTGTCAGAAAGTTTCACTATCCTAGTAACCTATGTTATAAACTTTTTAATGTGTAGTGAATGTTAAGGTTCAAGTTATGGCTATATTTTCAAGATTAAGTTTTAAACATCAATTGTGTCCTTGTCCAACAACCCTTAGACGCCCCTACAACTTTGGAGCTGTGCAAGCCTGTGTTTGTCCAACTGGAGAGTGGAGGGTTAGAAGCAAAAGTTAAGATGGACAAAACTCCTACTCTTGGCTAGTAGTTTGGTCTTCATATGGATGATCATTTTTGAGTTTTCCACTTACAGAAAAAGAGACATAAGAGAAAACCTTACACGTTAAGAAAAATGCTCAGTCATGCCCATTTTGGTCAGAACATTGATCACTGGAGGACAGTCCGTAAAATAGACTGGACTTAAGTTTTTTCTTTATTTCTGGTGACATTCACACATACAAAGTACTTCACATTAATTCCTAATTCTGCAAGACATAAGCTTTTCCTATCTTTCCACATAAACCCAGAATTTCACAGCCTTATCTTTTACACATTGGAAAGCAGATATTACTGTACTAAGCGTTGGGTTTCATTTTTATGTACCAATTTAGAATGTGTACCATGTTGTTTATTTTAGCAAATCGGCAGTAATTAAAAATATTGATACATTTCTAATGTGACGTGTATATTCTGAACACAGAATAATGCTCCACATTCAGTCTTTGAATGTATACCTTCATGAACTAATCTAGCAGCTTTCTGAGGTATGACAGTTACCGCTGTAGTATAAAGCCTCTCAAAACAGTAGCTTTTCACAGGGTTTAAAATAACCTAAATACTGGAAGTCCCACTGTTGCATTTCCATCTTTTCCACCAAAAGGAAGGTCTCATGCTACATTATTTTCCACGTAAGCCAAGCACAAAGAAAGATGTTCTGAATGTTTTTTTGAGATATATATACTGCTAATTTCCATTCATTTGCATGTCTTTAAACTTTTTTAGTACTGTAGCAGTCATGCAGGAAAAAAAGCTGAGAATGGATGCCTCGTACAACCTATTCACTAATTCAATGTTTATGGGAGAAGTTACAGTGAGTGTCCATATGTCTGAAGAGCTCAATGAATTACCTTTGGGACTTGCCATCATCTAAAATATTCAGACTCAAACAATGTTTTCCCTATGTGAAGAACCAGTAACTGCCTCATAATGAAAAGTTTCATCTTGAGGGAATGGTTAGCACTGTCCTTGGCAAAAGGGCCACATAGACCTACCTGTAATGTAATGTAAAGCATTAGTTTTGGTAGGCATTAATAAACATTTTGATATTCACACATATATGAAAATGGATGATGAATAAGCCTGATCTTATATATTTTACATATGAATGGGTAAAAGTACACTGAGGTAGTCTAGAAGCAATGTGCGATCTAGAAGCAATACGATAAGCATTGGCAAGCCACTGATGAAAGGTCAATCAATCTCAATCAATATCAATCTCAGAAGCCATTCTTTAAACACGCAGCTTGGACATCTAAGGCTAAATTCCATAAACTAGAGGTGGGTGAGCCTCTTAAGCTGGGTTCCTTGATTGATACAGAGGTTACTGTAGGGGACTGAGGCGAGTTCTAGAAATGGAAGGGGTATAGCTGTTATAGCTGGCTGGGCACTGGCTTGCACTTCTCCCCTCCACACAAGATAGAGTGATCATGCCCAATGAGTAATAGTACATTGACCCACCATGACGACTGAGCAGAACCAAACCAAAACCAGAACAAAAAGTAGTAATAGAAGATCACCAGCTGAAAACTAGTAATAGCAGTTGAACTAAGCTTGTTACAGTAGACATGCTTTGGTCCTGCATCATGTCCATCTTGCAATTACATGGCAGTGATAACAGTGTATGTATACAGATGCAGTGTACTACTGAGGTGTGTATATACCACTGCTACTAGAGGACCTGCCTGTTCATTTTCATTTCATGAAGGATTAATTTATTAATTTGATACTGTCATTATTGCGATTAGTCCTCAGGAAGAACAGTGTTTTTTACTTAGCAGTTTTTTTCTTATCATTCATACCGTAAATAGTATTTACATTCACTAAGAGGTTTTTGCTCTTGATGTGAAAGCTCTTGCTTCTAAAAGCTCCAGACTATCTTTTGCTGTCATCGTGATTAATGGGAGATATAAGCAGCGTTTCCTGCATTATCAATCACTAATTTTTTTTATGATAATTTGGGGAAAGGAACTCCTCGCTCTGGGACACTCCATGTCTCTTTGCTTTATAGGAATAAGAAAAAGTTTCTGACTTGCAACTTTATTCTAACACAGGCTTGCTGTTTAATATTGTGTAATGGGGAATATAAAGTGGACAATATTGTGTATTCAGATTGGAACAGTGTACACCGATCAGCTATAACATTATGACCATCTACCTAATATTGTGCTGCCAAAACAGCCCTGACCTGTCGAGGTTCACTAGACCTCTGAAGGTGTGCTTTGGTATCTGGCACCAAGACGTCAGCAGTGGATCTTTTGAGTCCTGTAAGTTGCAAGGTGGAGCTTCCATGGATCAGACTTGTTTGTCCAGCACATCCCACAGATGCTCAATTGGATTGAGATCTGGGGAATTTGGAGGCCAAGTCAATACACTGAACTCGTCGTTGTGTTCCTGCAACCATTCCTGAACCATTTTGCTTTGTGGCAGAGCGCATTATCCTGCTGAAAGAGGCCAATGCCACCAAGCCCGGGTTTAGAGTACAACAAAATCTGATATCCATGGAGCCAAATCAGGAACAGAGAACTAAGTCAATATCCAGCCAGGTCAAAATCCACCACAAAATGCACAAGGTGACATCACACGCGTGACCACATCTAGTGACCGCAAGCCGCTCGTCTCTGCTCCCTGGTAGCGTGTGAAGCAGCCGAATGTTATGTGACACAGCTGTATTGCAGGTAAGTCCTTACACGCTTCTCTTTCTCCGTGAATCAGTATGCATTACTTCTGCAACAGGACAGAGCCTTCACGCACACTCTAGGGACAACCTCTCCCCCATTACTCCAATTGGGGGAGAAGGGAAGAAGAAAATAGACCAGAAACCAAAAACGAAACAAAAAAATACGTCTGAATTGTTTTTGTCCATGTGCACAAGTCTATCTGTTAGAGTCATAAAAAGAGTCAATCAGTGGCGGTTCTAAGAACAATACCTATTGTTTATATCAGGACATCATGTTTATAGATGATCTGTCATTTTTCCCAAATACAATCTCATTAAAGAAACCTATGCAATGGTGATTACGCATTCAACTATGCAATATATACCAGTTAAAATACACCTTACATGTACACCATGGATCAAGGAATCATAATTTCTTTTGCTTAGGATCTACATGATTTTACTTCTCAATTAAGATACCTCTACCCTATTGTCATGTTGTTGATTGTTGTTGATTGGTTCAGGCATCCTTGGTAAGGAAGAGAAGGATGAGAAGATGAGCTGCTTAGGATGTACATGATTATAGCTCCCAATTAAGATATCTCTGCCCTACTGTTATGTTGCTAATTGTTGTTGATTGGTTCAGGCAGCCTTGCTAAGGGAGGGATGAGAAGAGGAGTGATAATTTCAGGACATGCAATTGATTAGATAATGTTAGCTCTGCCACAGGCTGCTGTCGATCTTAGCTGCCCTGAGATGAACATTTAAACTAAATGTGTCAAAAATGATTGCAATGATTGACAACTAAAAAACACAAGCTATAGATAGTTTCAATAAAAAAATAACATACTAAAATCTGTGACAGTAACAGTTCCCATTTAAGGACTCGTGTGTTTGTCTAGTATAATGAAGTTGGATAACAGTGCTAAAACATTAAGAAAACAATGCACAAATACACAGCTGACAAGAAAATTGGTTTTATCCAAACTAACACTGTACTGAAACAGAATGCAGTATAACTATTATATATATATCAAGATACACTATTACTTCTTGTTGCTTGTGCTCATTGTCCTGAATAAAACAATGGCTAGTTTGCTGTAGAAATGCTTCTCTAGCTATCAATACTTTTGTTATCCTCCTCCATCTCCTCTTCAGCTCTTGCTACCACTTTCTAGCTCTCAAACACAATGCAATCATGGTATGTACTTGCCTGATTATTAAGCTGATTGTGCCTCTAGATTATCATGTTGTTATTAATGAATGACCAACGTTAATTAGCATGTGGAGTTCTCATCTTCCCTATCTGTATATCCAACTCCTTAATGGTGTCAATTACTCAAAAGGATAAAACAATAATTCTGTGTCATTGCAAAGAGAGAATATCCTACTCATCCAAACATGATAAGATAACAATATGTTCATCAGAGCAGACAGGTCATGCGTCATGGTTAGATACATAATGCAATTGTACCTGTATTATGAGTATTGCAATATGAGCTGGGAGAGCACGTGGATCACAATAAGCATAGGAATCATTGGTCCTTGTGTTTCACGCACTTACATTGCAGACATGAATGAGTGCTTTTCCACCAAAAAATATACCCACTTTGTTACTATGGCCAAATCTTTGTTCTTTATTTCGAGTGGCATACCTAGGGTTATATTGATTAGGTAACAGCCAAAAATCGATAAAGTATACTACATACGAACTTAATTCATGAACACGTTTTCCAACATTTCAGCTTGCAAAATTACTATAAAATAAAATATTAATAAATCTATCACAATATTGTTAGATTCATTGCTGTGAAGCTCTGCAATACTACTATACAGTATACCCAAATATTGAGAGCGCTGGAGAAAAAAGACATCAGTATTGGAGCAATGCTAATCACGAGACATGTGTTACTGAAATCACTACTACTGTCACTTCTTTACTAAAGCAATAAGGTAAAGATTTAGCTAAATGGTTTCATTACGTTTATTTATAGAGCGCTAGCAGATTTTGTAATGAACTATACAAATTGACATTAACGTTAATATACGTACATACTGGTACAGAAGGAGGGTGCTGCTCTTTCGCCCTTGCAATCAATTACCTGACATGTTACCCCAAAAATGCTCTTCCTCCAAAAAGTATTATTTCAAACTTGGAAAATCCCATCAATACAAGGTTGGACATCCTGGGTCCTGTTGAGCAGAGCCTAGTATGTACATTGTGGTACTACGGGATAATGCTAGACACTTTTTATTGTTTTATGGAGTACTAATAAACCTACTGTTTGCTCATCTCCAGTCATTTACGTATTTATCTACTGTACCTCAGAGTGCCATACTGTGAGATCTATCACCTATCTACTTGTTTTGGAAGCTCTTAACAAAATAATTCAGATCTAGAGCATCTTCATTCAAGCCCAGTGTTCGGTAGATGTGTTAATTACTGCTGTTTGGATGCTGCTGTGCTCTATGAATTGGGCATAAAAGACAAAAAGGATTGTCCTTTAATTAAGCATGAAATAAACAGTACTTTACTCTGTAAAAAAATGGTTTGTTAAATGGCCTTAAAATAATATGGACACATGCGAAAAACCTAAGGTGGCCTGTCTTAATTGAGTTACTCATCTACTTAATAGAGCTGTCTTCTGGGTCCCGGTTAATACTTCTATTTAGCTACATTAGACGTTGAACAAATACATTTAGTTTGGATAAATCCATGTTTATAGTGGCTTTTTAGATTGATCAATGAATAATATGTTTCTGCTTTGGAACTCTGGGAAATCATGACTTGGTAAATCACCAAAGTTTTCTTTCCATAGACAAGTTAGATGAACTCCTGTAGAGATTCTTGCAGTGAGGAGAATATGGAGCCAGAGTAGAACGGCCAAGAGAGCAAATGGTCTCAGGGATTGGAGTTACACATGGAAGAAACCAGAGTATCAGCGCCTCTTAACGCCCCTTAACACTATATTTTGTATTGTGCATCCCCTATTACCACCATACGATATGTACAGCTGTCCGGTGGTCATCAAATGACTATTAGGTAATAATATATTCATAATAGTCTGATACTAATGAAGATTGATGACAATTACTGGAATGGGGATAGAGAGTCATTATAAGAAAATGCACTTGTTGTTTTAGTAATCTAACATAGCTGGTTGAGCATAATGGGAGTTGCTGTGTACAACATCTGGAGTGCCAGTGGCAGCCTGTTACTTGAGGCTTGTTCACGGAGCATATAATGGAGGAAATAGTAAAGTAACAAGAGAGAAAAGACATAAATAGAGGAAAGTGAGAGGGAAGGGGTAAGGCAGAGCAAGGCTCAGTGTATGATGTGTTGAGTTATTTATAGGGTCCCCCCCCCGGAGGTATGTAGCCCCCTGTGAGTGTCTCTTACAGTTAGTCAACACACTGTAGTCTTCACTTATTGTGCGGCAACGTCATGGGGGTTGCTGTCAAACCCATAGCATCAGTTAAGACCCCAGTGAACAGGATTAAACCCAAGACTATTTTCCACATGAGTAACTCTTAATAGACTTGGTAGGTTTCTTTTAATGATGAGAGACTGGATGCTTAAAGGGAAGAAGAATTGCTCTGACTGCATTGATTAGAAATGTAGGGAAGGCGTATTTCACCTTCCCTGTAGTAAACTCAGTATAATGGTTTGTTAAACGCTCACCAGAATGAGGAGTCAGCAACAGACGGGGTTCTGTTCTTTTGACCGTAGATTAAGCTTTTGAGAGCTGTTTAGAAAAACACGCATGGTGCCACAAAAGGTGGCTTTAATTCAAGTTAGACTGGTGAATTTGGGATATACTATAAAATTCAGTGTCACGGTCCTAATGAGGCCATGAATATATATATGAACTACTATAGATTTGTTTTTTAATCTAAATTGGATTTATGGTGTGATTTTCCACTTCATAGTTGTGCTCGGGTGCATCTCCTAGGTTAAATTACTTAGAATACATTACCTATTATATAATTGGGTAGATGTGGAGGGGAATCAGCAGGGACACATCATTTTTGTGACAATACAAAATTGTTGCTTGGTAAACAGAATGAATAAAAAGTCATGGGCTAGAGGGCATTTGGATTTTATCACTGGGAAATCAAGTGACCAATTGTACACCAATTAGCGAGATATAGTATGCTCACATGGAGCTTTAACGTCTGCATAAAATATTGATATAGCCATTAACCTATTATCTGCTGGTAGGGAATTATGGTAAAACCATGGTGTGCTCACTTTAATAGTTGATTTGGTTTTAATGTGTTTAAAACATGTGACAAAACATAAGATTTTAGGTGCTTCCTTCTTTGCTACGAATAAGCTAGATGTGACCATCCGAGCTGGCACTCCGAGCTGGTGCTACCAAACAAGCAAAGCAGCTATTTTAGTCCCCTATAGGCCTTAGGTGCACTTTGAAAGAAAAGAGACGCATACATTCCCCTTAAATGTATACCAGTATAGTCAATTATTTTTCATCACTTGTATTAAGAAATGTTCTTGTTTATGGCAGCCAGAGGCCTGGAACCATCCCTGTTGGCAGTGGGGTATTTATCTTCGACTCTGCCCTAGGCCTAAAGCAGAGCAGCGTGGACTGCCAACGCGGGGCTGGGGGGAAGGAAACTGTAGAGGCTTGTGCTAACTCAGCACAGCCCTCCATAGGGTCAATGGGCTGATTGAATAGACCAGATCTCCCGTTTAACCCACCCATTGAGCAGTGGCACTACAGCGAGCTGGAGATTGGCTCCCTGTTATACGGAAAAGGGACTGCCCACTCCCATTGACCTGCCATCCTGGGCCTAGTTGGCCCTGACCAGAATATGCCACTGACTCTTGGCACTAAATAACTTGCATTTATTATTCTCTACTTCATTTGAATCAATACAAAGCTAATGATGGCTAAACTTTGAATGGCAATACCACCCCATAAAAAGTTTATATGACGCACCAATATTATTTTATGATTTATTTATACATAACAATATAGCAACAACGAAAACTTGTAACAATAGAACATCCAACACAGTCTCAGCAATTAATGTTTTTTTTAAAGCATCATTTTATTTTATCCTGGCACTTAGCATTATTAAGCTATTCCCTTGTGCTTTTGTCATTGTATTTGCTTTGAAAAATAAAAGTTTAAAAGTATAATTACTATCTATAAACAAATCCAGATGTTCTTTTCTCTTGGACAAAATTCATCTACCAACATAAACCAAGTGGATTGGCAAAAACAATGGTGTTTGTACTATTGTTTATATATATCCCCTCCACATATGTTCCTGGCTAGACATAGAAAACATACTTTTATAAATATATATATATATATATATTTATAAAAGTATATAAAACACGTGGTTGCGTGTTTCTGTTTCCTCGTGCCTGTCCATACCACTTCAAAATTGTTTAGAACGGGCAGACCAGGTCTACTTTCTAAAAAAATCTGAGCCGGCACACGGAGACAGGCATGCAGCAGGGTTGCATTATGTCATGTTACATCATGTTTTTTTGCCCTTTCATCCAGTAGAGCATTTGTGAGGTCAGGAACTGATGTTGGATGAGAAGGCCTGGCTTGCAATCTCTGTTCCATTCCAAAGGTTTCGAAGGCTAGAAGCAACAACACATAGGAAAGTGAAGGCCAAGTCAAAAATGGTCCACATTTATAGCAGTTATGGATGACTCCATTAAGATGTCCCTCTACAACACATTTTAATCCACTGAATGGTTCTGCCTTCTGGCGCTGCAAGGGTCTTATGCGATAAGAGGGTTCCAACCTCCTCAAGCTAAGCTCTAAGAAGGGTCTCGGGTAATGTGATAGATTTTGAGGTCCAGAGAGCTCACCTATTCATTTATTCATTTCCTTTTTTGGGGGTTTCTTTTCTTCTGTAATGCTATTTGTGGGAAAGATGCTCATTTATTTTCCTTCTTTTACTATCTAATTCTCTCCCACTGCTTGTTCTGTTTATGTTGAGGTATTTTTGAAATTGTGACTTATGTGCGTTACATGACGCCGATATATGTATGTTGCATTTACATTCCATCTATTGGTTTGTCTATATTGTGGAGTCAATATGTACTATATCCTCTGTTTTCGCAATTGTGACTTGTGTGCCTTATATGCCACCGATATATGTATGTTGCATTTACGTACCATCTCTTGGTTTGCCTATACTGTGCACTCTGCATGTGCCATATTCTCTTTGAATGTTTTAATAGAAAAGCTGCATTTTGTGTTTACTCACGCTGTCTTTGTCTTAAAATGAGTTGGATGATCTATGATATCTATTTATCTTTATAATATCACACTTATGGGGGATGATGAACATGTGATTTTTTAATAAGATATCAAACTTTTTAATCTAACAAAACTGCTAAACTAAAACATATTTCCGTGTCTGGTACACAAAGTATTCTTAATGTTAAAGCTTAAACAGATAAAGTCAAAATATTATCCATGTCTTTCTATGGCTATTTGTAAAAAAAAACCCCAAACCTCAAATTAGTTCATTCTAGGTGTCCTTTAATTATTTTAATTGCAGTGCTGGGAGACAGTAGCACAGAGGGAGAGGTCCGTGTTTCTTAGAGTTAATAGTCATATTTTCAAGCTGTAGGTAATCAAGGAGCTTGCAGATATAGAAAATGAGATTCCGCCTGCAGTATTTTGGCAGTTTCGTTAATTACCCCTAAAGGAAAGGATGCAGGAAAACATTATATATTCTGGTTATTATAAGTTCATTTAGCTCTGAGAGTACCAATTTACAAGGCTTTGTGTACCATCAGATTTTCAATGGTCTAAAGTAAGTACATGACATCATGACATCAACCAGAAATAGAACTTTTGTGGGCAAAATAAAAATGGCACAAAACTCTTATTTGCCAAAGTACACGAGCTATCTGTAATAACCTCTTACTTAGCGAAACAGACATTTTGGACATTATTATGAATATATCACTAAAACTAAATAGAGTAACAATTTGTTAGAAAACATACATATATAGATAAACTATAATTTAATACAAAATAATACACAAAATATAGAAACAATTTTATTGATATTATTGATGGTATGCCTGGATCTCCCCAATGAGTGACAGTAGCGGAGGACTTAATTTCATGCCCTCTGCTTTTTATGTGCCGGTTTTGCAGGGACCTAATATTATGTCATGCGTCCTTAAGGAGTTAAATTACAGAGTACTTTAATATAAATGTTCTTTTTGTGAGGTAGTCGGGTACAGTAAACTGTATCTTTAGTATGTGTGCTACTTTGCTACAGAGGCTTTCAAGGGTTACAGCAAGTAAACCCAGTAATCGAGACGTCAGTGACAACCCGGAACAACCATAGGGCAAACTATATTTTTTGTTGTTAGAGGTTTTTTAAACTTATGACTTATGTGGCTTTACTACAAGGTGGGATGTAAATGGGGCACAGAGCATCCTTTTCTACCGGGGCGGGGTATAAAGGTTCACTATGTGTCTGTCCTCTATGCCTTTTCGCAAAAGACCTCTAGATAGGATAGGATTTGGGGAGAGAAGGCAGCCAGCAGAGTTTTTGCTTTCACTGCCATTAATATGATAATTTATTTTTAATGCTAAGCTGGCTGTAAGTATGCAATTTCCTCCCGGGTGTTTGCTTAGAGATTGCAAGATAATTATCTCTCAGAATGCAACCTAATTACTGCCAGCAGACTGAAAGCCATTCTCTTCTCTCCATTTCCACTTTACTCTTTGGCAAGCGCTGGACAGTTCCCGTTATTTATGTTTGGGATGGAGTACAAATTCCTCTCTGTCTAGTGACAGGATCACGACATATATTGGGATTGGGTGAAATTAGCTTTTTCTTTTATTTCTTCTAGTTGCGCCTAACGTTTACTCGGAGTTTAAGGATGATGAGAATTGTGAGTCCTGTGATTAAAGCCATTAGAAAGTTTGTACTTATTTGCATGGGTTTTTACTTAGGACTATTTAATGAATGTATATTTTCTATATTGAAAAAGGGTTTGCTAATATGTTTGAGCATATTTATTGAAATCTGAACATCAAAAAGTAAGAAACAGTAGATTTATATATAAATATATATATTATATATATTTAGTTAATATATATGTGTGTGTGTATATATATATATATATATATATATGTTAAACTTCTGGGGAGCTCTATAGAGCTACTATCCGTGGAAACCAGTGGAATGTTCTTGCTGATTCCTTTCACATTAGTGCCGCTTTTATGTATAAAAAGTGATTTCTGTGTTAATAGTCCAATCAGAACTTGTGGTAATAACACAAATGTTCAAACTTTGCACAAGAATCTGCTTTCATACATAATCCTGTTTGCATCAGAATTGACCACTATGTGAGAGAAAATGATATCAGGTCATATAACATCATACCTCCCAACATTTGAAAATGCGAAAAAGGGACACTTTTTTTTCCACTGAACTCACCAATATAAGCAATTGCACTTTACAATGTCGCGCTCTCATCGCCACTTAAAACACGCTTCATTTTTGTCCGCACAGTCATGCATATTAAAAATAACACATTGCGGAGAAGGCCCTTCTTATTATGTATTGTTGCCCCCTCTCTTTGATACCTCTTTTATGTTTTAATGCCCCCCATGGTTTTTTTTTTTGAACCACAGACCTCTTTTCTTTTTCCCGCCTGCTCCGTGCTCTCTTCCACGGCACTGACAGACACACGAGCTCTTGACTCTGTGATCCCGCCCCCTACAGTGTCACACCGCGACTTCAAGGGGGTGGAACGAAGAGCCGTTGCCCTACCAATGTCCTGCTTTGCCGTCCCATCTTTAAGCAGCCGGCTTCTGTGTGCTGTGCCGCTGCCGCTTCATTGAGAAGCAGAAGCGGCACGGCATAAGAAGTCAGTTGCTTAGAGATGGGATGGCAAAGCGGGACATCGGTAGGGCAATGCGCGACAGAGCCCCAAAATCGGGACTGTTCTGCCTAAATCGGGACTGTTCTGCCTAAATCGGGACTGTCCCACCTAAATTGGGACGGTTGGGAGGCCTGTAAAGAAATACATGGAACAATCAGTCTGATTTTATTTCTATATGTTATACAGTGTTTGTATATACTTATGTTTATTTGGCAAGATTGAATATATTGAGACAAAGAAAAAATATTGCATTCTGTGCATCATAGAACGTGGTTGTTGACTTAGCCCAGAAAGGGTCTTCAAGGCTGCTTAGTTGTGATTACTGAAGGAAGTAATGGAGAGAAATCAAGGTGAAGACAAGGAGAAATTCTTGTAAATTCTTGTAAATTCGTGTAATAGGCAGAATGCCAGCTGGACCTACTCACATGTATGACCTGCGCCTTCTTCGCTCTACTTTTAAAACATCAAGAGACAGTAAATCTTGCCTAACCCTTAGATTAGTTTACACTGGCATAAAGCTATTTACACTGTGTCAGTGAATCAATGTATTAAAACTAATACAAAATCCTGGTCTAGTTTACTTTCTGCTATGAAAGAACATAAACAATGAAAAAACCCTGTGAAAATAGCACAGGGTTACATGTGGTTGTTGGGGAAATAGACTAGCTGAAAGGGTTAATGTTATGGGGTCATAAAAAGGACACCTTATATAAGCATTTAGCTGCGCTCGCGCTGCTTAGTTTTACCGCCCTTTTGTTGGAATGCGCTCATGACTGGCTCGCGCTGCTTAGTTTGCCCGCGCCTTTGCACTTACCTTGCGCTCGAGGACAGCTCGCGCTGGGTTTGGGCGGGATTTTCACCTATAAAAGGAAGGCTCCTGAGGCGTTTATTTTTACTTACCCTGGCTGCGTTAACCGACTGCACTGACCGTAGAGTCTGGTGAGCGGCGGTTTTCAGCAAGAGCCACGGGGAGCAGCATGGAAGAGCTGCTGAATTG
>VKOC01002376.1:0-15565 GCA_009364415.1 Spea multiplicata | reverse complement strand
CCCCCCTTTTCACTGTCTACCCCCCCTCTCTCCATTCTCTCTATCTAACCCCCTTTGTAGTTCCACTTACCGTGCAGACATCCTGTGGTGGGAGCTTGAGGCCTCTGTCTCCCTGCTCTGCAGCGTTTCAATTGAGGAGGCACACGTTGGGGCACAGCATGATGTAGGGGGGGGCTCTGTCTACTTACCTTTATTTCCTCAGAAATAATTACATCTAAGTTCCTCTCTTCTGTTGGTGGCGGCACAGTCTCCCTAATACTGTATTTTGCTTTTTGGATTTTTACATCCCAAGTGCATAATTTTCCATTTATCATCCTTAAACTGCAGCTCCCTCTCCCACATTCTAATTTACTTAAATCATTAGTCATTTGGCTTATTCCACCCAGAACGCCTACCAATTTTTGTAGACCTTCTTATCATCTGCAGAAAGGCGTAGTTAACCTTTTCAGTACCAAACCCGAACACTGCAATTTATTTAGTGTCTTCTGTGAGGGACAATGTCAGATGTCTCACTGGTAGGTGATATCTACAGCTCCTCCCTGGTCTATTATTTTAGCTACCTTGTCTTCTACCTTAACAAGCAGACAAATTACTATAGATACCTTTGTCTGGCTAGTGTGTGGCATAAGTAAGGTAAACAGCTCTATGTGACCAATGACCATAAACAATAAAGTACATACAGGCTTTCTCCCTTGTTTAGTAAATGCCAATAGGGCACATACCATAGTCCTTGATATATTACCGCTTAGGTGTTCTGTGTTCCATTCTAACGATCTTAAATATGGGTGAAAATAATAACGTCGCATCTAGTGCCGCATCCTACAAATGTGCTCATCTAAATGTGTCTGTATTCCATGTTCCTTAATGTTCTGGCTAGCTGGTAGTAACCATTCTGTTGTTGAAGCCTTGCTGCTGTTCCTGGAGAGTCTTCCTGAACCTGTGGTCTGCTACCAGGATTACGAGAGGTGCCTGGAATGTGTCGGAGATTACGCAAGCAGTAAAGAGGTGACAGTACACAGTGCTTTGGTTCATTTCAGAAATTGTGATGCTCATATTCATCTCAAAGGGACACTCAAGCCATCATATGTACTTTAATGCACATGATAGCCGAGATGTCCCATTTATTTTACTTTGTGTCCCCTTTGCGTGGGGGGATTCTCAGTACTTTAATATGCATTGTTTAGTGGGCAACAGACATCAGGGACAGTACTTTCCCTATAACAGTAGCATTGGAAATTACTTGTTTCAGAGCAGAGGCACTCTCACCGTGTGAGATTGTGAAATAAACTACATAATAGCCTCCCTCCAGACAACTGGCACTCTGTAACATGTCGCCCATAACCATCAGTGTGGTTTGAAAACTGTTACAGAACATAGCAAAAAAAAAGCTGCTTGGATTACATGTGAAATATTTGGAATTCACAAAAGTCTACCCTAAATATAACTCAAGGTCACAATTGAATAGAGAATAACATTTTACAGTAGATTTTGTGGACCATGGGTTGTACCTGCCAAGCAGAAGGTTACAGAATTGAATCCAGACTGTTGCATGGACAGATTTGCTGATCCCGGCTGGGGAGACAGAGGTTAATATTTTGGCTAATTTGAAAGTTACTAGCACTTCAATATGGTTAACCCTGAGGGGTAAGGGGTGGATTTATTTACCATGCTGGCCTGGTGCAATTAAAGTTGAGGTTTCTGTAATAGTCGCCTGTAACTACAATGTAGTTAAACGGGTTGCCTGTTGATGAGTCTTTGTATAAAATATCCATATTAGTAACTTTGATTGTACTCCAGAACTACCTAAATTATTTGCACTACTTTGCATCTCTTTTTTGCCTTTCTTTTCACTTTGTTTCTAGTGTCTTGTTTTCTTTGTGTGATTGGGTGGATATCCTTGAATTAAAGCAGTGGAGTCTCTTCATAGCAGTTCACACAATTTTGGAAATGGTCACTCACACTTAATGGTTTCCCCACTTCTAGGTGATAGCGTCATTGCCACTTTATCACAAAAACGTATTTAATTACCTGGTATCCTTTCTGCAAGAACTGTTGAATAGTTCATCACGGAACCACTTGGATGTCAATATACTGGGTAAGCACAGTTTTATATTCATACCTTTTGAATGGGGTTCAAACATAGGTTTATTTTGAGAATGAAATATGTATTGGCATTTACTGTGTGATTATTGCCCTCCATTAAATTATCTCACAGCTATTAAGTCCCTGATTGTTGTTTATGGGTTCTGGCAATCTCTGTAAGGCTGTGTAAGGAGACAAAACTTCAGCAGAGGAAATTCATTAGATAATGCTAGTTTGCAACCTTTTGCCACATATGTTTGCTCCCTTGAGGTAAAAGTGCCCCCTACTTATTAACCATCATGCTAAAGGTTTAACAGGGGGCAGATCCCCTATTAAGAATCCCCATTGCAATAATATTGTAAATTCACAATCCTGACTCTTACTTTCAAAGCCCTTCCCAGCGCTTCCCCTACTTACATCTCCTCACTCATCTCTAAATACACTCCTAACGGCTCTCTCCGCTCATCAAACGATCTCCTTCTGTCCTCTCTCCACTGAGTTCTATCTTCTTGAATGCCCTCCCTCGGCCTATACTTCTTCTTTTCCCCACCTTCCGTCCTTCAAAAAATCCCTCAAGCCCCACTTCTTTAAGGACGCTTAAAACACAGCACACGAACGCCCTCCCATATTCCTTTAGCTCACCTCTCCCAGTCCCTCTCCTGCAATACTTTTACTAGATGGCTGGTCCATCCCTAACTGGGTGTTTTACACAATAGGTAACACTGCCCCTAACTCCCTCTACATAGTAAGCTTGTTATATTATATACTACTTGTTATGTCCTGCCTACCCATTGTACAGCGCTATATAAAACAAATAATAATAATACTGCTAAGCTGTATTCAGCAGTAAATATCTTTTTCAAACTTTGATCTGTACAATTTTTAGGCAAAAGCCTAAACAAAATATAGCTGGGAGAGCACTAGCATGGATATAAAACAATATTTTTGTTATTCCTATACAGCAAGTATATTTGGAAACCTGCTTCTTCGACCCCCACCTAGTCGTACAAGTCATACCAACACGGACAAGAGGAAATGTCAGGAATTTATTCAGCAGTTCCTTCTGCCCAAACAAGCACTGTGACATCCAACGCGCCAATAATCAATCATTCCCAAGATCTAAGGCCAGAAGAAATGCTACAGGCATGCCACTTTTTGCTATTTCACAAAGTGTGTGGTTTTTTGTTTTTTTTTTAGATTATAATTTTAAGACATTGCTTTTGTTGAAGGCATAAAGGTAAATTTGAATATATATATATTTTCCATACATACAACTTAGATCTGAGTTGCACGGTTTGGATTTCAGGATGCTCTCTCAAGAACTCTATTTTTATATCTATTTTATATATATATGCTAATGGGAAGTCACATTATCCCTAAAATGAAAGGAAAAACGTAATTACGAATTTATAGGAAAACAAATAATTAGACGACAACGATTACATAGATCCAGTAATCTTATACAGCAAATCTTATATTGGTTTGATTTAATTTTTTCCGCCTTCCTTGTCCTCAGAATAATTTGCGTACCAATAACTGTGAGAATTATCTGTGCTGTAGCTTGATTACGCCCCACCTGCTGCATCTACCAGCAGCGTGTGTGCTCTGTTACTCCATGCGTGCTACATGTAACCTGCAGGCAGGTAGCATGATAGTGTTTATCAAGGGAAACTGCCATATGGTAAATGGCCACAAAAGGGTGATTATTTTTGCCCGGTTAATTTTAGAACATTAAAAAGCTGAGATCCCGGAGGATGAGCTGGTAAACTTCAGTATTTACCTTGAGCTGACAAATCTGAGCTCTATGTTTTTTCTTGATTATGTACTGCTGGGGCTTCCCTGACTTTAATTGTTTTGGGCGCGTTTTTAGTTTTTTGCATATATAGTAAATTTATTTTTAATCTTGCAGATAATTTTACTGTAGATTTTTTTTACAAACCTTCATACCCTGTGTTCAGAAAAAAAAACCGGCATTTTTATATTATGATGTTACTTGATACCGATGCGAAAAACTGACGTCAACCACTCGATTCAGTTTTAACCACTGTACAATGAATTATATTTTCTATTTTGGATGTTCCTGACAAAACAAAAATGTATCTTTCGATTATTATTTTTTTTTTAATATGCTCTACTAATACAGAGAAAATATTTTACAATACATTTTGGATTACAGACTTTGTATATTAATAAAACATGAGTGACAAATTGATTTTTGGTGTTTGATGGTTTGAGATACATGAACCTACCCAGCACAAGAGTCAAAAAAAGAAGCCTGTAGTATCCAAGTTCTACTTGGATGCTGCTAATGAGCAGGGTTTTCTACTTCTGCCTGAGCAGGACGGTATGTCCCAGGGATATGTCCAGCACATCATCTCACCTGACCATCAACCCTGGCTCCACTCCTATGCCCAAGAACATCGAGGGGGCTAGTGTTTGATGGTTTGAGATACATGAACCTACCCAAAAAAAGAAGCCTGTAGTATCCAAGTTAAGAAAGATTCCAGGGACCCGGATTTTCTGACCTGCCGTCCAGCTGGCATTAAACATTTTCTGGAATTGTTGGGCATATCTCATAATTTATTTATTTATTAGTATCATGATTTAGTATAAATCCCCTATTTGGTGCCCTTCAGTTTTAGACCTGCTGTGTTTCATGGCGGCTAGTAATGGCCAACCTTTGACACTCCAGCTATCATGGATTACAGTCCCGTCAATGGTTTTAAAGGTTTCTGGCTAAGTATCTATCATTGAAGTGATTTGCATTTTATTGCAATCATTGACCACATTTAGCTGGTTTTG
The DNA here is from genome assembly GCA_009364415.1 of Spea multiplicata. Taxonomy (NCBI): domain Eukaryota; kingdom Metazoa; phylum Chordata; class Amphibia; order Anura; family Pelobatidae; genus Spea; species Spea multiplicata. The sequence goes on along the minus strand of VKOC01002376.1, from coordinate 10,681 downwards.
CGGACATTCCACACTCTGTCAAATCAATTATCTAAAAGGTTATGTAGAGATGATGTTGGGTGGAATACGTGATCTAGCTGTAATAAACTACCACAATAGTAACTATCAATAGTAGGTAATTGTGTATTAACATACTTATTAAGTATGTTAATTTGCTTTCATGTTTAGTGATGCTGTTTGGGCGGTAGACTATCCCTTTCAAGATTAAAACTAGGAAGACATACTAAGCAGATTTGAGTTTGGGTGCAATATGTCCACTGCCCAGCTGCCTAGCTCTGCTGGCCCCATGGATGGCTTCTGGTCCCATGGATGGCTTCTGGTCCTTTAATGACCCTATGGATTAGTGATAAGATTGACACTTATTCTAATCTATAGTCCTGTTTATATAGATATGGCTGTCTGCCTTAACATTTTTTGGTCATAACAGAAGAATGAGGTCTCGGGGAGAGCAAGGTAGATTCACACTAGAACATAGTTATCTTACTTCGTCCAAAGCTTCTATTAAAAACGTCACGACTAGATCCTTTCAGTTTTCACTGAGATTTTCGGTTAAGAGCGTACAATGTTGGTATTACTATTCGAAGATTTTTGTATTGCCGATGATGTTGCATTCCTCTATGCAGTCTTCATGGAAAAGGGATACAAATACCATAGAACACCTAGGAACTTAAGCAGCTTGGTCCTCAGCGCCCTCTTTTTCTCCCCAGTGAGTAAGAACACCAAGTGGAACCATATTTTACAATGTGGTAGAGCTTTCTGTGCACATGCATGGGGTCTGCCAAGCCAACACTCAAACTGAAAGCACATGAAGGGACACAAAAACACATCTCCTACATGCAAGGGCTGGGGAGAGGGGCAAATGCATATGGCGGATTCTGTACAATCCTCCCATGCACTGCAAAGGGAGACATCATTCCTTGTCTGTCTTTGCTCTTGCATGTTTTTCAGTCACCAAGATTATTGTTGAGATACAACATAAGAAACATTTACGGGAGTCCAGCCTTGCTTGCGCATGTGTTTGTAAGCACCTGCTTCAATCCACATTAGAAATATAAGCATGAGGGTAGGAGAATGTAAACATTTAATTTGCCATTGAAATCATCTCCATCCTAGTGAATGAAAGGAGAATTGCTGGGCGGCCAATCAAAACAACGGATTTCGAAGACTTCGTATGTTTCATATTCAGGGAAACTTGAAACATGCAGGCCGGGTCCAAGCAAACACAATGTAACTAATAGAGCAGATGTTCCCAGCGTTCCATTTCACAGATCATACCTGTGTTGCGTAACGTTTGACGCCATCTGTGGCTAATTGTTCCTACGAATGTATACGTCGCGCGTTAATGTGTTTACGTGATTACATCGTGTGACACAATCAGGTCCTGATTTCCAGAGAGCACAGATCACAGGTTGTTGAGTAAATTAAGTATACGTATATGCCAGGAGAATAACCAAAAATATAAAGCGACATTCTCTTTAAGGAGGAAAATCCATAAATGTTTTAAAACTTTGGGACGATCAAGAAAAGAAACTTGTAATGTTCTAGTTGAGAGAGAATGCAACACATGTTCAACTCAACGAAGCAAGCCTGTACCCGACCCTCTAGCCAGGTCTCATGACAGGTGACAGCAGCACCCAGGGACTCGCTGGTGAGAACTGTGGGTTTCTCTACCCAGGCTACACTACAGCGCATGCGCACATGGTCCTTTACGGACACCCAGACGTAAACACTAGCTTACGTTCAAAATCCGTCGGACCCCCGTTTTTTTTTTTGTTTTCTTTTTCTCAAGCGGCGCTTTCCCACCACACACGCGTGAATTTAACATGGAGTCACCGACATCCGTCATTGACTCCTATCACGGCCGTCCTCATTCCTCCGCTGGCATCCTCCCATTAGTCCCCGCCCCCCTTCCGCCAAGTCGGTCCCACCTCCTCCTCCGACCTCCGGAACCACTTCCTCCGAAATCACCGGTGAGGCACGGAAAGTCAATGAGGAAGTTGTCGTCGCTGTCTGAATGCTTCGCCTCGGCGCTTGTGTTTTTGGGGGCCACAGGGCACACAGACCTTGCCTTCTCCGCTTGTGGGAGTTAAGAGCTCCCGTGTAATCCCACCTTGAGGTGACCGGCCATGGGGGAGAACAGCCCGGAGCTGGCCCTCATCTCCATGGAGGAGGATGGGATGTGCGCAGACGAGAAAATGCGGAAGTGGTTCGTGGAGAAGCGAGTACGGGAGCCGGTGTATGACACCACGACTGTCCTCATCGAGCAGGACCGCCAGCCCTCAGGTGGGGAGGAAGAAGAAGAGGAGGAGGATGATGAGGGGAACGTTGGGGGTAACTTACCCTTCTTGGATGCTGCTAATGAGCAGGGTTTCCTACTTCTGCCTGAGCAGGACGGTATGTCCCAGGGATATGTCCAGCACATCATCTCACCTGACCAAATCCACCTGACCATCAACCCTGGCTCCACTCCTATGCCCAAGAACATCGAGGGGGCTACCCTCACCTTACACTCCGAGTGCCCAGAGACCAATCAGAAGGAGGTAGGTGGGATGCGCTGGAGGGCTTTCTCATCCTAGTATTAGAGACCAGCCCTGTGCTAAGTAGTCTGGTGGCCAAGAGGTCTTCCTCTGTTTATGTGGGTCGGTGATAGCTAGAATTTAGGAGATGTCTCAGCACAACGGCACCTGTAATTCCGCAGAACGCCTCAGCGTTCTAACGCGAGATCAAGGAAAGCCACATCTTTTACTGAGAATCTTCCTGGGGTAAAAATCCAATTCCGTCATTATTCAGAAAAGAGCAGATTGTATGTTTAAAAAAAAACACTTGCGGGGTAAGTTCTAATTTGCAGGGGGCAGTTACTGTGGATGTTGCGCAACAGGCAAGTTGCTTGTTGCCCTTTGGGAATTCCACCAAGCATATGGATCAGTGGGAAAAAGCAAATTATGCCTTGAAATGGAAAATTACTTTAAAGGAGCGATCCCCCAGCCCCCCTCCCCCATTGTGTGGCATATTTATATTGTCAGTAATGTACATAGGATTGTTTTTCTATGTAGGTTTTCATTACTTCCATAAGTTTTGCATGGCTGTTCCTTCGTTGTCCCCCTTGCGATCTACATGCAGTTTATACACTGCTGACGTCCAAAGCACCGTTTGTGAACCCATGCTGCGTCCGGTGTTACCATCTCCAAGGGGCTTCCAGGTCACGAGAACCAGATTCTCAGGTTGCAAAGGATCATGGGTAGGCGAGAACTGGCCTTACACCTAGAAATAAAGCATAAAAATTAGGAACAAAATTATGGGGCAGTTTCCCTTCTACTTGAACCCATATAGCTGAGAGGTCCCTTTCAATTTCCATTTTCACCCTTCTACCCCCCCCAGGTATTTTCCATGCAAGTGGGGCTCTATTGAGACCCCCTTGTGCGTATATGCAAAAAGTGCTTTCAGTGGGAATGAATTTTTGCCTCTGATTGGCTGCTTGAAGCAGCCAACCGCCTGTCAAGAATCATCAGGCAACAGATGAGGAGGGTAAGTCCTTTTTTCCATAAGAAAGTTCTCACAGGGCGCTTTAATGTGCATTCTTCATTAGCAAGGCTGACTCTTGTAACAACTTGGGGCCTACGCAGAACAAAAAGAAGGTGCCACAGGGGTTCTGTATAACAAGTAATTCTAGGTCAGACTTTCAAACGTGAAGTCATTACCATGGCAACCAGCAGTACTCCCAGAAACGTGGTTTTTTTTAATTGTTTTTTTTCCTAATCTGCAGCCAAATGTGTCCAATTGGTTCTGCTGCTCATGATCTCACACAACAGGATTTTTATGTAGAATTTGCTAATTCCAAATTTAGGAGCTAATAAACACCACATTTATTACGTTCCTTGCCCTCAACGATAAAAGGGAAGGAAGGCAGGGGACCTGTCCGAACAGATCACCGTCTCTTCCATCAGACACCAGCCTTCTAAAGTTGTAAGGAGAACCCGCTTATTTACTATTAAGATAACTTTGAGCCGGTTTATGGGAGCCTAGGGGCAGGTTGCAGCTTGCCTCCGTCTGAAGCGAGACTGTAGAAACTAAACTAGCACATGCTCTATGCAGCCGAAATAACGAAATTGCTGTCATTCACGGAAACTGTAGCTTTTTCTTTATTAAAACTTCTTTCACCAGGTAAACGTGTTAATTGCTCACATGGGCCATAAAAGAGAACGTGGAACCTTCTCTTCTTCTTGTGACCTAGTGTGGCGAGTAGTGACTGCGCACTTCGGTTTCGTTCCCGGCTGTTACACAACATGTAGGCAGGGGGCGGAAAGCAATTGTCATTAATGATAAACCAGTGTGTGCTTCGCATATCGCATAGGCAAGGTGCACCTTGGGAAAAGGGTTTATTCATCAGACCATAAGTGAAGCTCGTAATCCTCCCTTCTTATTTATACTAGCCGGCTCTAAGGCCAAGAACCGGCTAGTATATCATGATCTATCAGGCTATATCAAGAGGAAAACAAGCACCAAAAAGTTACAACCTGTTATATTAGGGGGGGGGAAGCTCTAGGATTTATCGGCGTATAACACGCAGGTAGGGTTTCAACTTCTTATTTTGGTTTAAAAAGTGCGTGTTATACGCCGATAAATACGGTAATAGGCAGCTAGTGAACATTTCGTCCTCACAGTTGATGTGTTAGAAGCAGGGGAAAAAAAAAGGATCTGAGCGACTTTGATGAGGGCCAAATTGGGATGGCTAGAAAACTGGGTGTCAGAACACACAGGGCAGTGCAGTTTGTTGCATATGGGGCTGCGCAGCCGCAGACCAGTCAGGGTGCCAATGCTGGCCACTGCCAAAAGCCCCTACAATGGGCACATGAGCATAAGAACTGAACCACGGAGCACTGGAAGAAGGTGGCCTGGTCTGATGAATCATGTGGATGGCACCAGGAAGCACTATGGGCAATGTTCTTCTTGGAAACCTTGCAGCAAAAGGGGACCTACACGATATTAGGCTGGTGGCCATAATGTTATGGCTGATATTTACTGGTATTTAGTTTTTGTGATACTCCCTCCTGCTCCCTTCATATAGTAAAATGTTAATCTCCTACTGTTTGGATATCAGATGTCGAGGTGTTGCGGCACTAAGATTTGATGTGAACATAGTTCCTGATTTAAATATTAAGGGTGTAGATTGTTCTGTTTTCTATGATTTCTGTTTTAGTTACAACATGCACTCGTTCTAGGTAGATGCTAACCGTATATGCTGTTTTCTGTGGGTTTAATGTTTGATCTTCTTTTTATTCTGACAGGTGAAGAGGTATCAGTGTACATTTGAAGGCTGCCTCCGTACATATAGCACAGCAGGCAACCTGCGCACTCACCAGAAGACCCACCGAGGAGAGTATACCTTTGTCTGCAATCAGGAGGGATGCGGGAAGGCCTTTCTCACCTCTTACAGCCTCAAAATCCACATACGTGTGCACACCAAGGAGAAGCCGTTTGAGTGCGACGTGCAAGGGTGTGAAAAAGCCTTCAACACGCTGTACAGGTGAGGTTGATTCATGCTGAACTTCACACCCGCGCGTTTATTATACCAACTGCAATACAAATACTTTCCATAAACTCGGCCCTAGGATGCATGTATAGAGTGGGAACAGCTCTAAAAATGAGCAATTTATGGAATATGGGCCTATGGGAATTTTAAAATGTGTTTTAAAACAGAATCTGTATTTGAAGTTAAAATAAAAGTTGGAAGGCGTGTTTAATGTGCTGTTGCCGTATGTGATCTTTTGCTTGGCAATCCCCTTGGCAGGTTGAGAGCCCACCAGAGACTTCACACCGGCGAAACCTTTAACTGCGTGACCGAGGGCTGCAGCAAATACTTCACTACCCACAGCGACCTGCGAAAGCACATCCGGACCCATACCAGGGAGAAGCCTTTCAGGTGGGCAACTGGGCAACTGTACTGGCCCCTACCTGGTGAGGAGAAACTTCTGTTATGTTAGTAGGGAAAGGATGGTAAATAAGTGCGGTTCCCTTTGCTGCATTCCGCATGAAAAATGGGATGGTATTACGTTGTTCATCTTCATGAGTGTTGAGTTTAGGTTTGCCACTTAGATAACTGAAATACTTAGATTCTATGCCAGATCCTTGCATTTTTGTGCATAGAACACACTTTAATCTCATAAACTCTTAAACATCCATTTACCCATATTTTTTTAGTATTCCATATTAAGAGCTTTTGTGTTTTCTGGCTAATATTTGGTTGTTTTTTTTTTTGTTTCTTTTTGCAGATGTGATCACGATGGTTGCGGCAAAGCATTTGCTGGGAGCCATCACCTTAAAACACATGCCAGGAAGCACACAGGTGAGAACATGGTTTACGATAACCATTTGTCCTTTTCCTATAGAAATTGTTTAGATGACTTTTGACATGTATCTTTTTTTTTTTTGTGTGAAGGTGAGAAGCCCGTTTCCGATGGATGTGAGAAGACTTCCAGCAGCCTGAAGAGTAACAATGGTCATGATCTTGCTGGTTTGGATGACTTCTTACCCAGCCGTACAACCTGTGAGGTAAATCTGCATAAACACATTTTATTTTCATGTACACTTTATTTGCAATTTACTTATATGCCTTCTGCTTATATTGTATTATATTATTTCCCTTACCCTTTGAAAGTCTCAAGGTTTGCTTGAGACTTGAGTATAGCATCTAGTCTGAAGAGTGCGGGTGCAAATATTTTAATATAATTTGTTCCATAAAGAGACTATCTGGTCCTATGACGGTGTTATATCTTCAGATCCTTGGTATCCGTTTGTTCAATGTTGAGACAATTTGGGTTGAATCTGCGTATGTTTTTCATATGTAAATCTTAAACTTGCTGCCCTGGCGTTATTTCAGCGAGACACCTTATCAGACATCCTCAGTATCTAGGTTTTCAATAATGTTGGCATCAGTGGGGATCTCTGGATTTAAGAGGATTACATTTAGGCTGTCTAAAACAAAAACTTTTACTTACAGTAACAAGTGATCCTCATTTGCATTGAATGCAGCCATGCCCAGCTTGTATTAGCATATGTTAACCTCAGAAACTAATGTGTATAATTTATCGAGAGAACATGTACATTGTTTACCTTCTTTCCACGTGCTCCGTAACATTGCCAACAGCATTCTGATTTTCAAAAATATACTCTTCAATATTAGAGACATTAATATTGTCTTTTTTCTTTCTTTCTTTCCAAACAGGACGGGAACTATTGGTATTTGAGTGATTTAAGCATGTTATCTACTGACTCTGAGCTACGAGAAAACTCTGATGCTGTAAGTGCTTCTCTCTAGTCTTCCTGAATTTAATAGCTGGACCTACTGACTTGTATCATACGAGGTCAAATCACACAATGCCTCTAATAACTTTGTGATAGTGAAGCCATACACCAAACAGATTGTGGGCTGGCTTTGCTGAATGACTCCATGAGGTCTCCTGTTTTAGACGCTGAACATTTGTATTTTCTTAAACTGATAAAATACTTTTATTTGGTGGCTCCCTCTGAGATGCATTGAGTCCCTTTGGGTTATACACAATGTGGTGTTGACATACATGCAGATTAAGCTAAAGGACGTGAAGTTCGTAATCTTAATATCTTATAACGTATTTTAAATAAATGTTCAAATGTATATTGCACTTTTTCTATATTTATATCAAGTCATTAAGTCAGTCTGGTCCACTTAAGGCTATTTTGCGTTGGCCCTTTCAGAGACTCTCTTCATTCTTGCCAGTGTTTTAGGATTTCTCTTGTTAACATGAAAGCAAACACTCCTTATTAACACAGAGCAATCTGCAATGAGTTTGTAGCCCTTAAGGGTATCTTTAAACATCTTTTTTTTTCCTGGGATGAAATCAATAGTTTGGGTATGGAGTATAGAGGTCCCTGGACGATTCTCCTAGGACCTATCTCATTAACCAGGTTTTTTCGCTCACAGAACTGACACTCCCTGGGTATCTTTTTATATTTTTATCATGTTGTTCTCTGTGTAGCTGTAGAGACTTGCGGTTGGGAAATTCCAATTGTGAAATGCTGCAACCAACGCACCTGGTTAATAAACTGGTGTCCCAGGACGCAGAATTTAGTTGTATTTCAAGTGCTCATTAAAAGAAGCTATGCTAAGAATCTGGTTATAAAGATTATCCACTTTTTTCTGTACAAGATGTTAGTGAAAGAGCTGTTTGTGCCAGGAAATTAATGCAAATGTTTGTTTTTTTTTTGTTTTGTTTTTCTACAGAGTCCTGGACAATCCCTTGGTGTATTATTGCCACAAAACATTTTTGAGTCTATGTTTCAGAGCCCGGAAAATACCCAAGACCATGATCTAGCTGACCATAAAGGTAGCCAATGTGTATTGATGTAACATGCATTACTAGATAAAGCCCGTAGCTCCGTGGGCACAGTGGATGGGATTATAATTCTTGCGTATCAGGAAAACACCATTTTGGGTGTAAACTCTTTTACTTGCAGGTATCAAGTGATCCTTAGTGAGAGTATAAAGAGTTTTCATCTGGATGGCCTTTTTAGTTTTAGCTGTAGAAAAAACTGACATTTTGTTATTCTCATCGCAAAACTTAAACATACTGGAAATTGTCTCGTTCCAAAATGAAAGGAAACTCCAAGGGGGGCCAAATCGACATGGTATCCATGCTACTGTAAACAACCATGGTGCTGGCCACAGGTTCTGTATCATTCAGATTAGCTGACACTTGCGACAGTGCACGGTATGTACCTGCAACCAAACATAAAGGGCCAGTACAACTGCCTTTAGGTCAGGGGTGTCCAACCTGCGGCCCTCCAGCTGCTGCAGGACTCTCCCATACTCCTCAGCCTGCTTCTTAGCTGAAAGAGCCTTATGGGAGATGTAGTCCTGCAGCAGCTGGGGGGGGCGCAGGTTGGACACCCCTGCTTTAGGTTTTCAATTAATTATAGTTAACATTGTATTTTACTTTAAAGGTAAGTGGGTGTTTTTTGTCGTTAATTTAGCTTTAAAAAGCTATTACTGCGCTCTTCCATTTGGAATGACATACTGCGTTACTCAGTTAACCAAGTCTGTCTTATTATAGAGATGATTTCATTACATAGGATATTTAATTATTTTTCATTATTAACTGAATTCTGTTTAAATTTTATTACTCCTTGTTTACAGTGCTGGCTTATTGTATACCTTGATTTCTAAAAAGAAAGGCTTCTATACTCTAAATCATGGTTACATATACCAAACTAATACAACTGTACAAGAAAAGCAGGTGTACAAATCAGGTGCCTATATATATGTGTATGTATATACGGTATAATATATATATATATATATATATTATATATATATATAATGTATAGCCACTCTCTTTTTCCCTTTTTGTTCCCTAGAAGCGATGTTAAAAACCTGGGTTTCGAACATCCCATTGATGGCACCGGCAGAGAGCAGCTCAGGCGAGCCAACGTCTTCAGCAGCCCCTGTGCTTAACCTGTCTGTCTCAAAGGCTCCTGTGCAAAGTACAGCCGGGGCAACTTCTGCATCCCCATTACCAGCTGTCATGGAGTGTGACCCTCAGCAGGCTCCCCCAGTTTCATTAGCAGCGAGGCAGCCCCTGGAAATGCCTGTTGGTAACGGGGCTCGTTTTGCCTCCGGCCAGGACAGCTTCGTTGCCTCGCAGACCTCCCAACCGTTGGTGGAGGGTTTGACTGTTGTTGCGGGACCTTCGTTGGCTGCTGCAGCCGGCTCAGAATCCGTCCTGCCGACATTAATACAGGCTGCCGTCCCCAGCTCGCACCCAGTGCTAACCAGTAACCCAGCAATAACCATTACCCAGACTCCCAGTGCTGCAACCCTTCTGCCACCCAATCTTGTTGTGGGTGACCCGAACATTCAGTGGATATTAAACGGAGGCACGCAAAGCCAGGATAAATCTGTAAGTACTCTGAGAATTGAAGTTTATTTCTTGGTACTTTATAGTACTTTAAGTTACTACGGAGACATTGCAAAAGTTTCTAAGATGGGCAAAATATTTTGCGTCCAAGAATGTTTTAGGGATGTTTCAATGATTGCAAAGACTACCAGATATTTACTGTTTCCACAGACCCAATAGTTGTTTTTTTTTTTAATCGAGTATTGTGTTATAAAGGCTTACACATTGAAGTATGCATTTCTGTGAATCTAAGTCTGAATCAGATTTTGTAAGTTAATTTTTTAAAGCTGTTGTAAAGAATTAACTTCGTCAAACAACCGGATTGTGTAGCTGGTGTTCATTTCCTTTATTTTTCTATTGTTCATATATGAAACACAATTTCCAGCAAAAAGGGCATCATTCTGTTTTTAATGTACTTATGTGGTACAGACTTACGTATTATTTTTTCTCTTTCTCACAGCAAACCGCTCCAAAGGTAGAGAAGGTGTATTTTACTACTACAGTTCCCCTCACTGGAAACACAGGTACGGGCTTCCCCTAACCTTTTAGTTTTGCCTTGTTTGTATACAATAGGACTGACAATGACATTCATTTTCCCAATTTGTTCAGGTATGAAACCCAAACCCCACAGAGGGTTTTATATGAAAGGCCACAGGCTGCCCAGCACTTGTGTTTATTCAACATCTAAGACTTGGACAGCAGTACTCAGTAAAGTGATAAGCTTTCTGGGGTGTAATCCCCATTTGTGACAC